>PVIJ01008855.1:0-71032 GCA_004024925.1 Scalopus aquaticus
AGCAGACCCAGATGGAGTAGAGGGAATCCTGCAAAACAGTTTCTCTCAGCCAGACCCCCTTCTCCTCTTCCTCCCCCTTCCTACCTCCCTCCTCCCCCCAACATCCCCATATCCTCCTCAAGAGTAGTATGGTGGGGTGAAGCCGCTCTCCTCCTTTCCTTCCAGCATTACTTGCTTGTGTCTTTGCTAACAAGTAGTAAAATCATGAGATTTGTATTTCAGTTTTTCAGTGCCTTCTAAAATAGATCAGTTATGTAAGCCAGTAAGAAGAAAAGCATATCTGTTTCCTAATTTGGAAAATGCTTATCACCATCATTCCCAGCATATCCCTGCCCTCCACCCCCACCCCCACCCCCACCCCACCCCCACACATACACATACACACAGCAGGACACTTTCCCTGATATAGTTAAGTAAACTAAGAATAATGTAACAGTGCTTTTCTTGTACACAAAGTGAAGACGTGTATTTGAGCCTCCTTTTAGCCACTGGGTAAATTTGCCATTTGTTTCTTCACATTCTTTCTTACCATTAAAAAATGAGACAGTGAATTTAAGCTTTAAAGAGCCAAGCAAAAGTATATATATCCTCTTACCAATTCATTTCAGCTGGGAACATTCTAGTCAATATACTAATAACAAATATTTATATAATCAGTATCTACCCAATAACACAGCTATATATAACGCAGAGAAAAGGGACTGAAGACCACCTTCTCATAATCCTTATTTTATAAATATGAGAAAGCTGAGATCTGAGCATCTGCTGGTTTTAATAAAAGTTACTGAAGAGAGAATGCAGAGACATAATGTTAACTGGATTTATGCCTCTATACCTGAGAGGAAGTCACCTGGCTTCTGAGCCTCACTTGCCATCTGTGTAATGAGGGAACTGGAATTCTCAGGTGACTTCTGCCTCAGGAGCCAAGCCCTTGGGGTTTGTTTGAACACAAAGAGAGGAGGCAGAGAGTCTCCCAGACACAGGAACACAGCAATGTGACACCTGATGAAAATGTAACAGGAGAAGGTGAAGGTTGAGACTAAAAGGTGGGATGGGGAGAGGAGGGGCACTCTGGCTTTGCTAGCACACATCCAGTCCAGTCCAGACAGGGATGAGGTCCCTGGGACAGGAACATTTTCAGTCACCAGACAGGGATCCCCTACCACACATAGCTCACCGCCCCACTGTACATCTGTGAGAGGCTGGAGGAAAGCCTGGGGAGGGGGGAGTTATATAACTTGGGCATTTGTGGGGAAGTTTATATAAGATGCTAAAAATACAGTATACGATTGCTATAATGGTGTTCGAAGTGAAAAGCCCTAATGAGGACGACCTGAGTAGGTTAAATAGAGGTGAGGCTAAGTAGATGTCTAAACCCAGTTGACTGAAAGAAATAACTGTAGGCTAACCAAGTACAGTTTACTACTCATGGCTAAAATCTTCCATTACCCCTGTGGAGGGCACTGTCAAAGTGCTCAAGAGGCACTACCCTTTCCAAGGGCACCGCTCTTAATTCCGTTTTTCTAGTACTCTGAAGAGTCTAGAAACACCACATAACCTATATCCCATTTTCTTGGTAGTCAAATTGATAAAAATGAATGCATTTCCCAGTATGAAGCTGTTAAAAAGAAATTGATGCAGGAAAATATCTTAAAGTCTAATTAACAAGTTCTAAGAAGCAAGTACTTATGAGTCACCCTGGTAATCTTTATATTCCTCCTTTGACCCCCACCTCCACCCTGGCCAGCACTAAGAGTCATTTGACATATATTTGTTCCTGATCACTAGAAGGTTAAACTCCTTTAGAGCTGGATTTCTGCCTATCTTGCTCACTGATGTGTCTCCAGCACTTCGGGCACCAAGAAGACACCAGATAGTCATTGTTCAAATCAGACCACATACAGCTGAATGATATCACCTAATTTATTTCATTCTTGCTGGTGACAATCCATTTACCCTTGACACATGAGGACACTTGACTTTCTTCATTTCTTCTCTCATACTTCCCATCTGATCTAACAAAATACATTCAGGTCTACCATCAGAGGATATCCAGAATCTAACCTCTTCTCATTGTTCCACCCTCCTCTCACCCCTTCCCATTCCCACTGTCCCTTCTATTACCCAAACCATTAGTATCTCTCCTCCTAAAATAACGCAACTGGTTTGGTATTCCTTTGGTAAGAGAAATTATGCTAAAAGTATAAACATATAAAATGAAAGTTTTATTCAGCAATATACACCCAGGTATACAAATCAAGAAAACAAAATACATAACCTTATAATATCACAAATAAATCCAAATAAGTTGAAAATTATGAAGAATTAATAATTTGTATAGAGCTGGCATTAAAACTACAATTATTATTTAGAACTGCTTGGTAAACTGGGAATATCAAAGTCTTTGAATATTTGAGAAGGTTTGGTGGAATGCAGAAAGGACAAAGTTCTTAGAGTCAGCCGCATCTCTTCTCTTTGTCTCACACTTCTGTTTCTACCTTCAGAATAGATCCAGAATCTGACCCCATTCTCACCCTCCACTGCCAACATCCCAGGCTAAGCCACCAGCAGCATCTCCCACCTGACCTCTGTTGCTGTCGTTATTCCCTTTTATTCTGTGATTAACTCTGTTATCACCAGAGTAATCACTGTAAAAGCAATATGCTTCTTGAAACACAGAATCTTCCCTTTTAAGTTTGAAGAAAGTCCAGTCCTGGCTGTGACCCAAAAGTCTTGATTTGTCCCACCCTCCAACCTTTCTGATCCCCTCCTGCTGGTCTACTGCTCACTGGACACTCTGGCCTGCTCAGGGCCTTTGTCCTTTCTGTTCTCCTACCTGGGATGTTTTTCTGATGGATACACTCAAAGCAGCTTTCCTCTCTTCCTTTATAATTATATAGAAATGGCACCCTTTCTGTGCATGAGGTAGACTTGCCTGTTCTTCCTATCTCTCTTTCCATCATCCCTTCTCTTCCTCTCATCCCTTTGAGTTGGAATTTCATTTGGTTATTTTGGCTTATCACAATGAATGTATCTCGCAGTTCTAGAGGAAAAAAGTCTGAAATCACAGTGTTCTACAGGGTTATGTTCCATTTGAAGGCTGTGTAGGAAAAGATACTTCTGTGCTTCTTCCAGTTTCTAGTGGCTCCTGGCATTCTTTGGCTTGTGGTCACATCCCTCCAATCTCTACCCCCATATTCACATGGCTTTCTTCCTGTGTGTCTTTGTATTCATATGATATTCTTCTTATGAACAGCTCCCTATTTATTAACTTCAGTATTTATCCCTAATATGCTATATTTATTTATTTATTTCATTTATTGTTTATCTTCCCCAAAGAATATAAATTCTACAAAGGAAACTTCATTTATATAAACAAATGATTTATTCACTGTTGGATTTCAGTGCCTAGAAGACATAATAGGAGAGTGAGGTCTATGGAATTTAGGATGAGGAATGGAAGCTCTAACATGGTTTCCTATGACATCATCTAAGAAAGTAATTACTATATTTAAAAAAGATAAAGAGGAAAGTGGTAGTGTCAGGTCACTGAAGAAGGAATCACTAGCCTAGTGAATAACACTGAGTGAATCTACTCCTTTGGAAGTTCATGTATGGAATGGCACTCTGAAAAACTCCCTATGCCCATCATATAGAGGCATCCTGCCACTGTTCATCTCCCATGTGGTCTTGATTCATTTATACATTCCTAAGATTATACAACAGGATTGGGCTGTCACCCACTTTAGAAAATAAAGACATGTGATGTAATTTTTACCTGGCTCGTTTTCAGCTCTAGTGTGATTATTTAAGAATATGAGTCATGAGAGAGACTGTAAGGATTCAAAATTGCTGTTCATAAAATACTGAATGGCATGGAGAAAATGAATATTTGTGTAATTTTGTCTGAAAGACTAGAGTAAGTCAGTTGGGTGGTAAGGACTTCTGAGTTTGTGATGGAGAAGACCAAGCATATTAGGTAGAAAGACACCTGGGATAGGCCAGATGCATTGTGTCCCAAGAGGACTACAAATTCAGTGCCAAAAAAGGAGAGCCGAGGACTTAAGATGATAGAAGAACTCATAACTAGGAGATTAAAATGTCTATAGATCAGTGAGTTAGGATAAGAACATAACAGTAGTATATGAAACTAGGTCAGTGGCTAAGTGAGGAGAAACAAGCACCAAGCTTTGGAACTTGTCAGTGTGATAGGCATTCCAGATCATCTATTCAGGGTCCACAGGCTTTAGGCTAGGCTGGTTTAGGAGCTGGGACATCTCAGAGGGAAGTATATACTTTCCCTCTCTACAATTCTCAAGTAGATGAGAGGACATTCTTTCAAACTGAAGTGAAATAAATGTAATAAACACCACAAAGGACTCTTTTGACCAGAATGGATGACTAATTACCACAAAATATATTCAAATATTTTGAGCAAGTTTAAGAATAACAGATACGGGCCTCCCTGGTGGCACAAGGGGTTAAGTCTCAGCACTACCAAGCTATCACCAGCCACTGTTGCATGAGTTCAATCCCCCGCCAAGGAACTAACCTACATATGGTGCAGCAGGCCTCTCCTGTCTTGCCCACTGCTCCCCTCAGCAGTGTACTTCAGTAGATCTGCCTGTTCTGTTCCCTACTGTCTCTGGTGAATCCTCTTACCCTCTGCACCTCTGGCCTATACCCCAGTTCTTGTGTGCATAGGTAAAATAAAAATAAATCTTTTAAAAATAAAAAGAATAGATACATTAAAATACTGCTAAGGTAGGTCAGAGGCTACAGAAATTTCAGATGAGCCAAGAAAGCAACGATGCTTTTCCATGAGCTGACTTTTGATATTTCTGTCAATAAGGAAACCCTGGATGGATGGCTCAGGGATCTAACCCAGTGGGATGGTTCTTATGTTCCTATTCAACCTCATTAACTCACAATGAAACCCCAAACCACATCACAAACACATAATAATTCTTAATAAAATGCTTTGTAATCAGAACGATCTTACCCAGAACACTAAGAAAATGTGAAGCATGTGTCATTTTATAATGAGTTGTCCCACTCCTAGCTGACTAGCTCAAATGAACCCCAAATTCTGACCATTCTGAGTAATCTCATTCCAACCCTAGTCTTTGTAAACATTCAGGATCCAAGATCTCTGGCCCTGCCTCTCATTTCTTAGGTGACAACACTTCCAATTCAGTGTGGAGGGAACTGAGATTTCCCCAAGTGCATTTATTACCTAGGTAACTTTGCTACGTGCACCTTTGGATTTAGAAGATTTATTAATCCACTTATCACTGTTATCAGTGTCCCCTATTACAGCAACTCAGATCTAAAAGAATGAAGTTCTGTCCCCTAGAAACTGCTTCTCCAGATTTAAATCAAACCTTTCTAAGCAACAAGGGGCACTTTAAGTAACTAAACAGTTCCATTTCTGTTTCCCCTCAATTCCATGTAGCCAAGTTATCTGACTCCAAATATAACTGGATAGCTTAAATGCAGCCAACAATAGCTCAGTTTACAAAGCTTTCATCTGATTACATAAACAATTGGCTTCAAAGAATGTTTCGGAATTCTTCATATGATAAGTCAAACTGGTTTTGTGTTTATCTGCAGAATATAGAGCCACTTACAGAAATAGGAAAGTCTGCAGCCTCCGGGGACTATGAGGTAGGACACCCTGCATGTTTGTACACACCAAACCGGCTTACCTGTGGATCAGCCATCTTGATTCTGTATTTCCTGGACAAAGGTTCTCCACCTCTACCTATGATGAGGGGGTTATAAGAGGTAATTTCTAAAGTCCCTTTCAGCTCTAAAGGCAGTAATTTCTGAACAAACACAGGTTTCCCTTTTGATAATTTCCAGCGGAAAGCCAACAGATTGGGTCCACACGTGAAATCTTTTCTCTTATAATTAAAAAAAAAAAATGGGTGTGGGGGAGGTTTCCTTGGAGGTGGTATTTATGGTGCGCTCAATGCTTATGTCAGGTCTTTTGGCCGGGGAAGGTTTACTAGGCGGGGTCACTGGGCTAAGATGATGTCCCTCTCCTGAGGAGGCAGGACTAGAACTGAGGACATAGGTCTGTGTCATAGCAGTGGGTCACAGTGGGCAGGAGATGGTTAAATGTGGCCCTGAATGGGGGTTTCTGTGTGATCCTGGCTCTGGGTGAGGGGTGAAAAGGTAGAGGCGGCAGTGAACTGGCTTGTCGGACTTGGAGAGGCCTCTCCCAATAGCTCCACCTGTCTTGTATCCTACCATGGGCAAGATTCAGTTGCCAGTCTTATCCCCAGCTGGCACCAAGGGTTTGAGTGGCTGTATCAGCTCTCCCAGGCTCTTCGTTCCCCTCCACTCACAACCACCTGGGTGCTCTGGAGTAAAAGGGTGTGATCTGGGAAGTGGCTCACTCACCAACCTGTGAGGTCTGTGGAGGTGGGTGGGTGTGTAGAAGCCAGAAACTCTGTCTTGATAGAAGATAGCCATGAGCAGTGAATCTGTGGGTTCAGCAACTGGAGCTTGCCCATCGAAGGGTACAGTGAGAAAAGCAGCACGTAGTAAGCACATTTATACTTCTATGGGGAGACTGTGACAATCACTTCAATTATTCAAATATGCTGCCATCCTTGAGAGCAACTTTATCCAGATAAGCAAAAGAGGTGAAGTGATCAAGTGTGACTCTTGAGCCTCAAAATTCCTGGTGGCCATGCTGCTGACCCAAGCAGCTCATGCCGTGAGGAGCAGACCGCATGTGTTGGAGACACCCAGGAAGAGGCCACAGGTTTACAAAGACCTTGGTGCTACCCAGGCGGCTCCACTAGAAGTTTGAAAAGAGTCATCTACAGTTTTGAGAAACAGTCCCCTCTGAAACTTGCCACTCGCTACTTTTACCTTCAGCAGTGTCCTCGTCAGATGCAAAAGATCTTCTCACTCACTTTTCACTTGTTACCCCAGCAGAGGCTTACATTGTTACCTGCATTACCTTGTTACCACAAGCCATCCCAACGAGGGCATAATGGGCCTACCTGTGTTTCAGGCAGAGCTCAGGGCCAGAGCACTGCCATGGAGAAGGGGATCCTGGTCAAATCAACATCTGGAGGCTTGCTATGGTCTCAGAGGTGTTTGGGGTCACCTCCTTTCATCACTGAGAAGCAATTCATCATGCCTTCTGCATGTAGTGTGTTCACAGAAGCATACTCTCCAAATCCCAGTATCTGAAAGAGCCTGATAAAGGGGCAGTGACTGTGAGGACAGGCACTTCAGCACTTGTGAACGTGGTGGCATCATATCTGAAGACTTGGTACATACCTACCTGTTGGGTCCCCAACCCCCCTTGTTCTCAGGATATTGTCTTGGCGCCCAGAGTTCCTGCTGGTCAAGCTAAAATTTAGAGTCAGGCAGGGGACCTCTCACCAGGGCAAAAGTCTTGGTATGAGGAACATGGTGGGAAACCAGTATCTACTGAAAACTGCAGGCAGACATTATGGCCAGAGAAGCATAATCAGCTAGACTACCTTAACAGAAAGTTAAGTGAGAACAGAACTAGAGATAGGATGCTTTGATAGTGGGGGGGGGGGGGTTTATGGAGCTCCCACCCACCCCCCGCAATAGCCCCTGTTCACTCCCCCCTAGCTTGTGCCAGACAATATGCATCCCCAATACACATCCCTACCATGTACAATCCTCCATGTACTTGCCCCCTTATCTGAACCTGATCCCCAATAAATATGAGGCTGCCCTTGAAGAGATGCTGCACTCCCTGAGGTTTAGACCCCTCTAGCTCTCTCTCTCTACTTGGACTTTGGGTTGTCTTTCCTCATCCTGCACTGCTCGCAATGCTGCCACCCTGTGAGGCGACACCTAACAGCACTGGCACATGCAAACTTCGTAAGAGCCACAGAGAAGTGGGACCAGCAGATCCACAGCTGGCGCTTCTGATGTGTCCTCAGAGGTCTTCACCTACTTGAAACAAGTGCTTGCCAGCAGGTGCTTGTCTTTAAAGAGTATTTCCAGCATGTCAGCAGGAGCTGCTGGCGCCTCCCCAGAGTTCGGCCTGCCAGCGTGTGGTGATTGCAGGAACAGAGACAACAAGCAAGCTTGCTTCAAAGGCAATTAACAGTCCCATAGCAGAACCTTCTTCTCACCTCAAAGAGTGAAGACTACACAGTAAACAGGGTGGAAGCCAGTCTCCCAACTCAAGGCTGAAGCCTAGGGGAGAGAAAGGAATAGGACAAAGTTCCCATAAGGTGTCAGTCTTGACACTATAGCACAGGATTGGACACGTTAACCCTAAGATCATCCTTCTGCTTCTTAGCTTGCCACCACTAGGAAAAAACAAGCAATCCAGGGGGCTGAGGACACAAATCAACCCCTGTGAAAACACCAGCATGAGCCCTACCACAAAGGAGTCTAACTTATGTCAAAAACTGGGAGGAGCGAAACTGTATCTAGCTGTGTCTTCAAGCAGAAATGTCTCTCCATGAATTTCAAAGCCTGTTTCACTGCACATGAGAGAGAGAGATGGACATCAAGTCCAAGGTGGGGAGAGCAGCATAGGGGTCATTCATGCAGTCAGCAGAGTGTGGCTGGGGCTGGGCCTCCGGGCTGGGACTGTGCCTGAGACCAGGGAGGCAGTATTTTGCATTCCATCTAAAAAGGAGTCAGGGTGTGCAGACCAAGGTATTTTCAGTTGAGCTTGCTTTAGATTTAAGTAAATAACAAAAAATGAATGAATAAAATACATTTCTAAAAATATATGATATTATATATTTTATATATTTTATATATATATGATTCAAAGGCACATCTCTTTATATCCCAAAATTCATGTACAAGTATTGGTAAGATTCTGTGTAGATAATGGAAGAATCAGAAAACTACATACCTGGAGTGAAAAGTTGACTTGATGGGCCTAAGCTGATCAACAGAAGAATTTCTTACCTTTTGTCTGAGTCTGTTTGAACTGCTATAACAAAAATATCATAAACCAGGCCTCTTTGGTGGTCTAGGGGCTAAGTCCCAGTGCCATCACTGCTATGGCTTGAATTCAATCCCCAGCCAGGGAGCCGACCCACATGTGGTGCAGACCTCTCCTGTCTCGCCCTCTGAGCCCTCAGCAGTATATTTCAGTAAATCCATCAGTTCTGCTCCCCACTCTGTCTCTGGTGAGTCCTCTCACCCTCTGCCCTGCACCTCTGGCCTACATCCCAGTTCTCATCTTAAAAAAAAAATAGCATAAACTGGAAGGCTTAAAAATAACAAGCATTTGTTTCTCACAGTTCTGGAGACTCAGAAGTATAAAATATTGGCATGGATTGGTCGTATCTGGTGAAGGCCCACTTCTTGCTTGATGGCTGTTTTCTCACCGTGATCTCATATGGTGGGAGGGACAGGGATCTCTCAGGCCTCTCTTATAGGGACACTAATTCCATTCATGAAGGTCCCATCTTCTAAAGGCCCTACCTCCTGATAATGTTTTGGGAGGTAGGATCCCAACATACTACTTTTAGGGGGACACAAACAATCTATAGCATTTTCCTTTTCTCCAGAAAACACACATTTCATTATTTAGCTTAGTAACTCAACAACTGCAGTTGACTTAACAAGTGTCTGGATGCTTTCTAAAATGCCAATTCCTAGCCTTAGATGAACTGAACCAGAAGGATCTCTTAAAGTGAGACCATCTTGGGTGATTCTGATGGAGATGAGCCAAGGTTTGCACTCAGAATACTGTACATGGTCCGACGGAAGAAGTGACCTTGAGCGTCAGCAAGGAGGCCCTGCAGGCCTTTCACGTAAATGTGTCCATCTTTTTAACCTATGTCCTGGTCGTTTTAATCATGCAATAGTTAGCAAATACTGGTAAAATTATTTGTGCTGGACACTATTGGTAATGCTCTGCAAGTTGAACCTTCTAGCTCCTGATATTTTTCTATAATGCTTCATACTGATTTATTATTTTTTTAACTGCTCCCTAATAAGCCATGGGATGCATAAGTACACAGAACATTCCTCTAAGGGAGAAGAAATGGTATGGAGAAGAGAGAGACCCTGTATGGTCCTCTTTATTCTTGTCCTTCTGATAATTACCTTTGCAGAGTATAAGGCGTGCATGACTTTCCAAGTCTTTGTAATGTTACCAAAAATATAAATAAGCATGCCACTAATGTGTAAGAACACTTTGGGTATGGAGTTGACATATGAAAAAGAAAATCATATTTTGACATTATACTAAGGAAAGTTACAAATCATTTCATTGTTATTAGAGGACACTTATCTTCCTTTCCTCTTAATCAATGACTGAAAACTAGGTTAGAGGGGAAGAGTAGCATACATGTTTCAGGAAAAGAAATAAAAAGGCTTATTATCTTTAGATAACAAATAACTGCTTCTATCTCACAATGTTAGTGCCAGCTTTGTGATGCATGTAGAATAAAACAAGATTTTTACAAATTATTGAAAGGTTTGTTTGCTCAGGCTTTATACATTATGAGCATGAGCGTTCACAGTGTTGGTGTGTCTTGTGCAAGGCATAAAATCAAGGCTCAATATTACATGCTGCTTTGACACTGGTGAAACGGGGAGGAACTTGAACCTATCAATGGCAATTTTTCCTCCTCACTCTGCTCCCAGTGATAAGGTCCCTAGCAAAATAACCATCCCCATCCAGGAAATCAGAGGCAGTTCCTACCTACCCTGGAGTAGGATACCTATCCTGGAATCGAAAATAGTTCTGTCTATCCTGGGCTAGAAAGTAGTGACTTTCATTTACTTGCTACCTGATAGAACTATTCAAACAAACCAATCACATTCTCTGAGGAAACAGATGTTACCTCACCCTCTCGATCTACAAAGTCTGTTTCCCACAGCCCCTGGTGGTCCTCTCTGCTCCTGTGGGACCTTGTGTGCACATAGTGTCCTCTCCTGGGTTGTGAACACATGTGACAATAAATGACATAGGTGTCATCTGTCCCGTGTCACGTGACCTATATTTGGACATCCCTATAACTCTGTGCACCAATCCTGTCCGCACTAATGGGATGAATAGGAAGTGAATAAAATATATTTTATTCACTGAAGTAGGATCTTTGCTAAAGGAAAATAAACTTCTATATGTATACATTCAATAAGCTAGAATGCATTAGAAATCAAGTATTTTATCACCACGCAAAGGGGCCTACTTGGATATTTTGTGTCACAGCCAGTCCTGTGACAGACCGGCTATCAAAATATAAATAGTTGGCCATTTGAACAACATCTGCCACAGATTATCAAGGCCACAGAAAGCCCAGGAATTAGTCAACCTTGGGTCAAGAGGGCATCATCGTCTCTCAGGAAGCAAAGTAGGCAAATACAGTTGAGCCTTTAACCATGAGAGGACTAGGGGAACAGTAAATAGTCTGCATCTAATGCTTGATTCCCTCAGGGTTTAACTACTAATTATCTGCTGTTGACCTCACTAAAACAAACACATCCAAATTAACACATACTTTATGTATTATATGTATTATATACTACAGACTTACAATAAAGTATGTAGAGAGAAAACAATTAAAACCATAAAACAGGTCTACAGCACTGCACTATATTTATTGATTAAGTAAGTTTGTCATCTGTTTATAAGAAAATTCACATGTAAGTAGACCCAGTTTACGGATCAACTGTACAAGCAAATTAGTTATGGGTTAGGAGTATGATTAACACCTAAACACCAAAACTAAGAGCTAACTCCCAGGGGTCATGCAACACAGCAGACATCAGGGTGCCGGAAGAAAGGTAGGAGTAGGAAAAAAAGAAGAGATAGTGGCATTACCAAATCACAAGTCTGATCCAAATCCACACACTGCACAGGGGCCTGGGAATCCTTTAGATCTCTACCCAGGGGATTTCTGCCCCCTATGTCAAGTGGCAAGGCTCACACACAGTCTCCCCAAATAGTATGCTATGTAAAGGATGACCAGGGAATTGAGGCCAGCAAGTACCAGGAGAGAGGTCTTTGACCTCCTGAATGCAGCACAGCAGCTGGGCGAGTGCCACTGCTCGCTTGGGCCAGAGTACCTCCAGAGCGCTTTCCCAAGTGCATCACAAAGACTCGTTCACACAGTATCAAATGCAACTGGGTGTTCTAGTTTCCAGAAGTTACCATTTATGAACTGCCATGTGCTATACACTAGTAGATTATCTCCTTTAATCTGCTTGCGACTTTTTTGAGCTAGGTGTATTAGCCACATTTTGCCAAGGAGAAAACTACATTAAATAACTTACTGAAAGTGGCAGTTTAGTCTGGGATGAAAGCTAGATTTAAACCCAGAGCCATCATTCTTAACAGCAACCAGGCTGTGTCCGGGCATTTCTGGGGGCCAGGGACTAGAGAAGGGGTCTACGTAGGAAAATTAACTCTGAGTAAATTGCTAGTAATAAGAGCTAGATCGTGGCTTTCATGCTAACATTGACAATTTTGATTTAGAGAAAAAGAAATAACCTGGTGTTCCGTAAGCACAAACTAGGCCAAAACAGACCCACATAGAGAATTCACCTGGTATCCAAATGCAGAATGTTCCGATTTGGTTATTTGATATGATTTGGTAAGCTTTTTTGGGGAGGAGGGGAGAGCCTAGGAATGTTACTAACTGTACAAATAAAAATGTGAACATGGCCCAATGCAAAAAACAATCTACCAAATAAGAACATTACACTTTCGGGTATCAGGGGAAATCTGGAAAAGGAAGTGACAATCAAGTTAAAGAAGATGTATAAATGCATATCTACACTGTGTATTTGGATGCTACTTCCCAAACAGCCTGCAACTTTTGAACAGACATACTCAAGTAGGATCTTGTGTTAGATGTAAAGCACAATCCAAAACATGTATGATCTGGAGGGCACTGATCGTCAGCCAGCACTGTATCAGTTGGTGTGTTTATTTCTCCTTTCCTTATGTAAGCATGTTTACATAACATCAACACCCAAAGCAGTGCCAAATGATGTTGCTAGCTGATGGGAACAGAAAAGTACTGCTGAGCTCAGCACTTCAAGACAGACCTGCCTGCGTTGGTGTGTAGTAATAAGAAACTTCTCACCTTAAGAGCATCCCTCCTGGAGAGCGTAGTCAAGTCATTTATTTTTATTGCTTCCTCTCTGTTGAATTCAACTTGTCTTTAATTCCCCTTTATTAATTGGGTCTTGATTTAAGGAATTATAAAATCCTTCAAAAAAAATGACTTGGCTGAATACCTGGTCATCCTCATAAAGGCCTCTTATATGAACTCATTGTTATGAAATATAAAGACATGACTTATAATGGTATTTATGCAACTTAATATTAGGCCTAAAGGATTCATCTGTAAATTGCAGATTTGAGTTGTATTCATGCTAATTATGTTAGCTCAGGAAAGTGTTCATATTGACACTAAGTCATTGTGTTTTAGAGACACCATCTTCTATTAACCTGCCCATGGTTTGACCAGAATACTCTAGACTCCCTCATCACTTCAGCATTTATTTTAATTAGAATTTATTTACAGCATATAAATATATAAATGCATAGTTATTCTTACATATCTATTGTATGACCTCTAATTTTCTTTGACTCCTTTTTATTACACTGAAAGTTCTATTTAGATAATATAATATCTTCTTCTTCTCCAAGCCTCAAAACTCCTGGCAGAATACTTTGAATACTGTGAACACACACACACACCACAAAAGATTTTTGTCTGAGAGTAAAAGTCAAGTGAGTTAACAAAATTGTAGCTTTGAAAGTATCTCACAGGAATCAAACCTAAATAACTCCTCCTAGATATATGTCATCCCTTGGGTTATTTTTTGTCTTAGAGAAAAACACTTCCAATTACTAGTTTATATAATCAAATGGCATGATATCTTCTGGGAGCCCATGATGGAAAGAATTCAACATCCAAAGGAGCACTAATCTGTAAAAGATCTTATTGAATCTAGAGACTAGAGATAGTTTAAATGTATATTCAACTTCTAGGTTATGGTAACATACCACTTCGTCTCTTTTTTCTCAGTATTATCATGAAGATCAATCAATAAATGCTTTATTTTCCTAGCTATGTCTAGAAGGTACTCATATAGGTATTTCTTACTTAAGAAACATTTGCAAGATGAAAAGAGTTCTGTGGATGGATGGTAATGATAATACAATGTGAAAGTACTAATGTCATTGAACTGTACACTGAAACATGGTTAAATGGTAAAGGTTAAGGTAGGTGTAATATACCACAATTTAACTCTATAAATTATTGAGCACCTGAACTGTGCTAGATGCTGTTGCCATAGAACTAAATGAAAGTCGCATCACTGCCCACATGGCAATTAATCTAGTGGGAATGTCTGGCCTAGTCTAGTGACCAAGTCATGCATTAAAAGTGGCATTGTGCTATGAGGGCTATGTCACTAGAACTGAAAATCTCACAGTTGGAATTTAATTGACAGAGGGACTCAGAGGAGGCCTAACATCAGGAGGCAATGTTCACATGAAGTGGGGCCGACTATTTGAAGTACATAGGGAAGAGCTTCTAGGCACAGGGGTCAGTATGGGCAAAGGATACAAGGTGGGAGAGAATTCAGTGTGTGGGGTAACTGAAAGGAAGTCAAAGTGGCTGAAGAAAATTTGGGATATGGAGAAAGCGTAGAATAAAAAGAAGTTGGAAAGGAGCAAAACCCAAATCATCCAGGTAAGAAGGACTTGAGTCTTACTCCAAGTAAAAGGACAGTCACTGAGAGGTTTTAAACAGGGAACTGATATGATCTTATTAAAAAGATCACTCTGACTGCAATGTAGAGGATGAGTTGGTAGGGGCAGAGCAGAGGCAGAGGTAATAAATAATTTGAGGACTATTCCCTATTCCACCTAAAAAGATAATTTGACTTCAAAATACAATGAATATTATATTTTTCTGGATATATTTAAGGTGAAATAAATGCAAGGCACATCTGTTGGCACGTTTGTTTGTTTATATGAATCTAAATTTTTCTTTAATTTTTTTCCTACTCTGTATACTTTAATTTCTTTCCTTTATATTTTTCCTAAGTATGTAATGGGTGGTTTTTAATTTATGATACAGTTTTAATTTATGATAAAGTTCCTTGTACCACTTTGCTTATATATAAGGCAATATTATTGCTGTTAAGAAATATTTATATAACTTCATATCAAACAATGCTATGATCCCTTTCCAGGAGTAAAAAATTGCTAATAATAATGCATTACACCTCCATTTCTTGTTGAAATGGTATACTATCATCTATGCAAGCCCAGACTGGCTCTTAAAATTCAGAAATTCACTACTGCAGATATCTAAAAGGATTTGCTATGAGGATGTTCACAGCAACTTTTTTTTTTTTGCTGTGAAAAACTAAAAATATGCCAAATTTATCTCCACAGAGTGTTATAATTTAAGAAATTACTGCATCCCTATGATAATATTATGTTATCAAAAGTGGTACTATCGAAAAATATTTAAAAAATGGGTAATTTTTCCCAATATATTAAGATTCCAATAAAATATCATTTAATGAGAAAGAAGAAAAGAGGGAGAGAAAGAGAGAGAGAGAGAGAAAGCACACTGAAAATTTTAGCTAATGGGATTATTAGGGATCCTGATGTGTCTTTGTGCTTACTTGAATTATTTTTCCTATCTAACATGAATTTTCCCCCCATTCTAACATGAACATATTAGGATTAATTTTACAGTTCAGGAAAACAAACAATAAATGCCAATTTTATAAAAATAATGCCTTCATCAATATGTTAGAGGATGAATAAGTCACATAAAGCGATGCTACAATTAATGACTCATTTATTGAACAAATAGTTATAGGGTGTGTGCTGTCTTTGTTCTAGACACTGTGTCCAGCAGCAGTAGCAAAGCAAACAAAGGCCCTGCCCTTTTGAAGCTTGCACTTTAGAGAGCAGGAAGGAAGACAAGAAGTAAATATGAGCATCTATGACATTTGATAACAGTGTCATGAAAGACACTATAACACCATGAGGGTTAGGAAGCAATGGAGGTGGGAGGTACTGATTTATGGAATGGTATTGTTCTTGTTCTGTTTATTTTATATCCTTGCAGGGAAGGGCATCATAAATGGAACATTTGAAGTTCTATCAGAGTACTATGTCCTTTTCATTCCTAGATTTATAGATAGACTTTTAGTTATTGATGCTTATCCAACACCTATATTTCTATTTTAACACCGTGACTACGATGAAAGTGAGCAGCAGGGACCTCCAGGTAGAGCAGATGAAATTTGAGTGTTTTAAAAAAAAAAAATCCCATTGATTCTTTTGTAATGATCAAACCACTTTTATTTATGCTGCTTTCAAGTCCCCCAGCCTAAGCAGGGACCCCCCTCTTCCCACCTCCCCAGGCCTACTCAGTCAGAAATCTTGTTTCAGCAAGCCCTGCAGGTGATTCTGGTGAATGCCAATGTCTGAGCAACACTGCCAGAGACACATGCTGGAGCGCTGGTATTATGTTTGGATTGTCCCAGCAGCAATTGATTCTGACATTTAAGTTCCTTCTAACTGAGCAGCTGAATATTAGCTGTGTCAATATTAAAAATCATACCTTTGGAAACTGTTCTTCAGTTTCAATGCTTCAATGTGACTTCTTCAAATCCAGTCAATTCAAATATTAACAGAACTTCACAAAATAGACTACTTCATTACATTGCTCTTTAAATAAAGTCTGCAAAATAACAACATATCAGGGATATAGGAAAGTAAAATAGCCTGGGTGAGATTAAAGGTTGATGGTGTTGGGCTTGAACTTTACTTACTGGTGTCCCTAAGGCCCTAAATCCTATGCCTTCTCCAGCCCTGCATCCACTCCTAGAACACTTTTCCAGAGGTTCTGTGGGATATACCTTGAAAATCACGGGCACTTGTGTATCTTCTTGTGGAGTGTTTTTACTTATAATGTTTCTGACACCAAAAGTGTGAGATTTCTCTACACAGACAACCAGCTCTCCAACTCTCTATCCAGGGCATTGAGTGCCCTATAATTCCAATTCAATCCTCACACTAACTACCCAGGGTTAGTGTTAGACTCCATAAGTTAAAGGTTTGGTTCCTAGAAAATTACTACTTCAGATGACAGTCACAAGTCCCAGGCTGTCAGCTGTATTTCTGGTCAGTAGGCTATAAATTGGGGATTCCCATCACCCCTCCTAAGATTCTGTAGTTTGCTCGAATGATATATATATATCCCAGGGAAACACTGCTAATGTTTACTAGCTTATTATATAACTGGTTTAACTCAGGAACAGTTTGATGGAAAGGTTGCATAGGGGAAGGTATGGGGGTGGGTGGGGTGGGTAGGTGCATGGACTCTCTAAGCCCTCTCTGGGTGAGGCACCCTCCCAGCACCTTAATGGAGTCACCAAGCTGGAAGCTCTCTGAGCCTTGTTATTTAGGGATTATTTTTATGAAGGTCCCATTATGTAGGATTAAGCCACCAAGCTGAATCTCTTAGTCCCTCTTTCTGCTCTGGATGTCCACAGGTGGGGCTTGAAAGTTCCAACCCTCTAATCATATAATTAGTTCCTCTGGTCACAGTCCCCATCTTGAAGCTATCCAGAGTTCCAGCTAGAGTCATTTTATTCTAGTGTAAATTCAAGTACAGTTGAAAGGGGGCGGTTAAAAATAATATGATACTCCCACCTCACTCAGGAAATTCTAAAGGTTTTAGAAGTTGTGTCAGAACCATTGACAAAGAGCAATCTATTCTTCTTACAGCATTATACTAGTCACACCTGCATTTTGTGTTACTTTATTATTGCTTTTTATTTATTTACTGCTTACATTCTTGTAATCTAAACTCTTCTATGAATGAGGCAGGAGAAAATAAAACATGTTACATAGTGTTAGGAAAGCACACAGAATAGGCACATAATCAAAATCAGTCTAGCAGAAGCTAGCCAGAAAACTAAAGGTAGGGGCCCTGTGTATACTATATATTCTAGTACTCTCCATGGCTTGTCACCTATACGGAAGAAGAGATACAACTGGTTTGACAAAGACATGGCCCAGCAAAGTGATGGTTGAAAGTAGCTATTCAATTTTTTTTAATCAAACAGGACTATTATTTTTCTTCTATATATCCTATATTTAGGAAGATTTTATCCAATACACTAACTTCAGAGTACTAAGCAATAAGTAAGTTTTTCCAAATTTACTCAATATAGACATTGAGATGCATTCTCATTATAGGCAAAAATGTAGAACAGATGAAAATATCTTATGCTATATATATATATATATATATATAAAGTCTATGGATATCGATATTGATGTATACAGTACATAAAACATCTATGGTTTTAAGATATCACAGGGGGTGAGTAGGAAAAAACATCCAAAATGATTCTTTAGGGGGATGATGATTAAAAAAAAAAGGTAATGATGTCCTCATGGAAATGACTTTCAATCAAACTTTTGATCTGTATGAGTTTGCCACTATCATTACTCAGTTGGAATTTTACCCAAAAGCAAATAAAATCATATAATTATTTGTGGATAAATATCATTATTCATTCAACAATGAGCACTTTCTCAGGCAAGGTTCAAGATAGGAAAACCATCTAGACTCTTCTGGATTTGGGACTTACTTTCAAATCTTTAATTCATTTTGAATTAATTTTTGTGTATGGTATAAATAGTGGCCCAGTTTCATTCTTCAGTACATGGCTGTCCATTTATTGTACACCATTTATTGAACAGACTCTCCTTTTCTTATCTTTTTCTTTTTTTTTTTTGGTTCTTTGTCATAAATTAATTGACCATATATGTGTGAGTTTATTTCTGAGAACTCTATTTTGTTCCATTGATTTGTGTATTTGTTTCTATGCCAACACCATGCCTTGATTAACATAGCTTTTTCATATAGTTTGAAGGCTGTTACTGTGATATCTTCAGCCTTGTTCTTCTTTCTCAAGATTGCTTTACCTACTTGGGGTCTTTTGTGGTTTCCTACACATTTTAGGATTATTTATTCTCTTTCAAATTTTAGGATTATTTGTTCTATTTCTATGGCAAAATGTCACTGAATTTTGATAGAGATTGCATTGAATCTGTAGATTTCTTTGGGTAATATGGACATTTTAATAATATTAATTCTTCTAATCCATGAATGCAGAATAGCTTTCCATTTATGTGTCTTTCTCAATTTCTTTCATCAATGTCTAGCAGATATTTGAAAATGTAAAACTGTAAGCCCCCTGTAAAAGATTACAAATTGGGAAATACAATATTATCCCAAAGTGCTAGCTAGGGCTTATTGGCAGGGCAGGGGGACTCTTCACCTATTTGTGTACATGTTAAAAACAAAAATCCTTCCTGGCAATGGTAATTCTTTAGGTTGGCAAAAAAACAAATCAGCAAATATCACATTTTCTTCCAAGGGGAAACTTTGTAGGAGGAATAAATTCCTACTTAGGCAGGCAGTGGTTCTTATTGAAAGACAAGCTTTGTATATTTTGTTATGCAGATGTCCTTTATTTTGAAGCTGTGGACAACAATTCCATCGTTTGAAGCAGGTTGATGTAACCTGCTATATTGTGCAGCTTTTGAAATACACTTGTATTTCCAGTTTTCAGAAAACGCACAATGAACATTAGTGAGTCTTCCCAAGCAACTTTAAGCTCACTTCTGGCATTGATAAACTGTTATGTTTAGTGTGGTGAAACTTTCTTCCAGATAAAGACTTTGGCCCTAAAGTCTGTTTTTCCAGTAACTATTAATCAATTTTTCAAGTTGTCTCAAATTCTTTTTGGAAATAGACTGTCATAAATAAGTTAAAATAATCATTGGTTGGTGCGGAAGTGGAGAAGTACAGGCCAATATAGTACGTGCTAAACAGCATGGTTAAGGCACAGTTATGCAAATGGAAAAGACTGATTCCTCTCTGTGGTTCCATGGGTCAGAGTGCTTGTATATCACCTTCCTCTCAGTCTAAAGAAAGGTTGTAAACAGCATGTAATCCAAGGTCTACTATCAAAACAAATGCTTTTCATGAGATGTGAGCTGTCAGTTCTCTTGAGCACCGACCTGAGATCATGGGTTAGAGATTATTTAGAATGTTTTCATAAGAGGCCTGTATCTGTTATAAAGAATAGGATTTACAGGTAAAAGGTTAACAAGACTTTTATAGACTGGCTTCCTTGTTCTTGGAATGCAAGTAAGTTATATTGCTAAGTAATATGCATGTAAACACATATGAGAAAATAGTTCTACTCTATTAAAGGTATTATTTGCTGCATGTGTATTTGTGTTCAAAATATATTTTTAAGCATTTATCAAAGAAAAATAGTTTGCTAATTATCAGATTAAGAGAAAGGAAGAGCTGGCAGGCATAAGACTGGAAAAAGGCCATGAGATATTTAATGCCCTGTGGACCAGAAGACTAAGATCAAACTCTCATTAAAAGCAGTGGCAAGACCCCGACCCGTGTGCTGTCAGCACAGCAGGGGACACAGGTTCAGGGACCTAATTCTCCATGGAAGGTGAAACTCACTTGCATTCACACTGCTGCAGGAAAAAGCCAGTGAAAAGAAGACAGCGAGGCAGCTGCCTTGAACGTAAAGAACTGAGATGGATGTCATAGCTGTGCGAACATGAAGAAAAGGAAGGTATGAAGGAAGAAGGAACAGTCCAAAGTTGGGGAATAATTCTACTATGTCCATTAAAAACAGAAAACTACAAAACCACAAATCCCTAATCCTAGCGTGTTATGTGACTCTCCCACACCAACTATATAATCAGCAAATCATGTAAGAAGGTCAAGCAGAACAGCCCTAGAATCCATGGCCTGTAACTATTTCATTCATGAAAGTGTTTTTTTTTTTTTAATGTAATGTTCCATGATAATCTATTTATCACGTTCAATCCCCTAGGCCATCAAAGATGGAGAAATGTGTCAAGATACACTGCTTGGAGAGAAAAAGGATGAGCAGGATTTCTTATCAGAGGAAAGGTATAATTACAAAATTATTGTTCCAGTGTGCAAAAGAATGATTAGGTAAGAAAGAGGCACCCAAGTGCAATGTCCTAAGTAGGAAAGCAAAGGGGGTGATCTGTGGCGGTATCTAGAAACCTCAGAAACTGCTGAGTAGGGGCATGATCTGGGGAATCTTTTTATGTCTAGAAGTGATGAAATTTATAAAACCATTAAATTATTGTTAATATTTATATATAAAAGTATCATTAACCTGATAGGCAATGTGTTGTAGATTAAAATATGTAAGCTCTGAATCCAATTTCTAGCTCTGATGTTTAGGAGATAATTGCCTTTGGAAAAGTATTTCAACCTATTTAGGTTCCAGTTTCCTTTTTTTAAAAAACTGAGATATAATAGACATATAACATTAGTTTCAGATGTGCAATATAGTAAGCTGTAACTTGCTTATATTACAAAATGATGACCATGCTAAGTCTAGGTAACACCCATCAGCACACAGGTATAATTTTTTCATTATTTTGTTTTTGAATTTGTTTGTTTTTGTTTTGAATGAAGTATGTTAACTGTGAAGTAATCAAGATAGTATTTTGCAGATAACAGGACAAAGAATCAGTTACAATTTAAAAATTTCACAGGAACGTATAATAAGCCATTTAACTAGCTCATATTTCAGACTGGGTTTTGTCTTTAGAAAAGACACTACTTTCAAAAACTCATGAAAAATAAGGCTTTTAAAAAACAGCATGTGGGAAGTAGAAAACTAATAGAACTGCCGTTAGAGCAAAGGGGGATAAAAGCAGCCCAACGTTCAAATTTTCACAGATTCCTGAGAGTGCAAGACTCTTTTGAAGACAATACCAAAACTTCTAGTGTCTTGTGAAGTCAGCTGTGCAACGCACAGACCAAGACCCGGAGTCCATTTATAACATGTGAAACCTTTATGTGAGTTCTAATTAAGTCTGTAGCTCTGAAGATGAACAAGCACAGTAAAAGCAGCTTTCAGGTCACTAGCAAAGCCGTCCATACGCTGAGGGAGTCTCCTTCTAATTCTTGCTCTGTTACTGTGTGTAGTTAGGTGTTCATGTCTATATAAAAGAAAAGAGTGTGTTTTCCTGGAGAAAACCCAAAGTGAATTGTATCTATGGTTAATTTCTCTCAATTCTCTAGAAAACATTAATGTAAGGATATTCAGTGAAATAAATGTTCCAGGTCTATAGCTACTAGAATCGCACTGCATAGGAAATATATTTTGTAAGTAGTCTATATCATGTAACATTCTAGTGGAGGGGAGCAAAATTTGTTACCTCACAAGATGTCACTTTGGTGTAAGGATTATTTTATGCTATTTTTAAGAAACAGCTGGCTCAAAGTTTTTCTTTTAATTACCTAAAAGAATTTAGATAGAGAACCTGGGTCAGGGAGGGTTATTACAGAGATAACTACAAAGAATATGAGCTAAGTGCAAAAAACTGGTGTGTGTAGGGAGGTGGGAGTTTAGCAAGATCTGTTTAAATTCTTCTCTGTGTCCCTTTATGTGGCATGGCAAATATTGACTTGGGAACCTTTATTCTTCCATCCTCCCTGTGAATTATCTTCTTCTCCTGTGAAGTCACAGATCCCTACTTCCTTCCCTTAGCCCAGGTGGCATGTAAGCCTCAATTGCCTGACTATTTTGGGGTCTCATATCTTTGGAGGCCCTGTACATACAAAATGAAATCTGTTTTTCTCTTGTCAGTCTGCCTCAGCCAGGTATCCAGAAGGGGAGAGGAAAAGTTATCTTTCCTCCCATATTCTAGACCATCTTCTTTCCTCTACGATCTGGGTACTACATTCTCTCTGAGGAGGTGAGAGAAGCATTTCAGTGATGATGGTAAGACTCTTATCGTTGTTGATTTCCAGAGTTGGTGACTGTTCTATGGCTTTGTAGGAACATCCTTTGTTTTCAGGAAATGCAACCTAAAGTGTTTATAGTTAGTGGTGCATCATGACTATGGTTTATTCAAATGGCTCAAAAAAAAAAAAAGCAAAGAATGATAGAGCAAATGAATATTAATGACTTTGTGATGAAATGAGGACTTTTTTTGTATTATTCTTGCAATTTTTCTGTAAGCTTGAAATTATTTCGTAAAAAATAAAAAAAAACCACAATAACAAAAACACCATAGTTTGGAGGGCCTACAACTAGCCAAATTCTGGATTATCTGATGCTCAAAAATATAATGACTATAATTATAATCCAATGGATAAATAAGAACCCATGAGTCCAAAATGATATGTAAGATATAATGCAGGAAGAGAGGGAGGGAAGAGGAAGGAAAGAAGATATTAGCACCGTTGGTGGCTACTGTTATGCCAACATCTTACTCTGAATATTTTTAATGAAAAAAATCAAGTGTTTTCTCTGGCTTTTTGAGAATAGTTACAGTTATCACCAGATGCTGAGTAAAAGAAAGATTTTGTTTTCACAAGATTGTCAGCTTATATATGTCAAAGAAGTAATAGACTGAAAAATCACCATTTAACCACCATCAATGAAAAACCCAGTTATGCAAGGTTCACAATGCATGCCGGATGAAAAGTGTGTGTGTGTGTGTGTGTGTGTGTGTGTAAGTATAGAAATATAGAAAGATAAAGATAAGATGGAAAGATTAAGACAGCAAAATGTTAACAACATTGATATTAATCTGTGGCATAGGTGTATGGGTATTCTTTGTATTAGTCCAGGAGATAATCTGTCCCATCAGTTGTTAAAAGATGGCAGCATATTTATTTCTTCATTTTCCCCCTCAACCACAAAATATACATAATGGAGGGGCTTTTTAGGTATGTGCTTATTTAATTGAAGAGTTTAATTCCTGAAAACTGCAAAATTATTTGCTTTGTAGGCAGAAGAATCATGAAATGAAAGTGGCATAGGAGTGTCCATCGCCGAGTTCCCAGGTGATGGATACTACAAGGCACAACAGAGAGACCTGGGCAGAAGGGAGAGCCCCAGGCTGACTGAGATCTGAAACCAGCAACTGAACATCCAGCTGCATTTATGACTTAACGTTTTAGAGTTGCCATTATTCACATATTAAAGGATAATCAAATTCCTCTTTATCCTCTACTTTTATTTTTATGACACCTCTTTAAGCTATACATACTTTTACTTTTACCCAGATTTTATGTTTTTTTAATTAAAAAAAATGTTTTTCCACCACAATCCCTTCTACCCTTCTGATACTTTCTCCCCTCCACCTTCCCTCTTAAACTTAGAAGTTTCACTGCATCTATTAATATACACTAGTTTTTATAAGTATTTTACTTTGTCATGTTTGCTGCTACGTAAATGCTCAATATTTGTCTTTGTCATTCTGGCTTGATTTATTACACATAATTCCCTCAAAGTCCTTCCATTTTGCTGTAAATGGCAACATTTTGTCTTTACTTGTGGCCAAACAATATTCTACTATGTGGAAACACCAAATCTTCTTAATCTAATCCTCTATCACTAGGCACATTAGGTTGTTCTTCCAAGTTACTGTAAATAGTGCTACAATTTTTGGAGTTGATGGTTTCATGTACTTTGGATGCCCAATAATGGGATTGCTGGGTAATGTGATATTTCTGCTTTTATTTTTTTTTTCCCTAAGGCAAACCCAGATTTTTTTTTTATAATAACTACACTAGTTTACAGTCCCAATGACAGTGTAACATTCTTTCTAGCACTTGTTATTGGGAGCCTCTTTAATATGAGTGTTATTCTTAGGGGTATGAGATGGTATCTCATTGTAGTTTGAGCTGCATGTCCCTCATTAAAAGTGATGATGAATGTGTTTCCATGTATCTTTTGGCCTTCTGTATATACCCTTTTTAAATTGTCTGTTCATTTCATCTGCCCATGTATTTTTTGGGTTGTCTGTTTATTTTATTATTAAATCAAATAAGTTTTTGGTATCTCTTGGATATAAACTTCTTTTTGGTTGTTTAACCTAAAAATATTTTCTCCAATTTGGGGGAATATCTTTTTAATATACTTATATTTTCTTTCACCATGCAAAAGCTTTTTAATTTGAGGTATTCCCAGTTGTTTATTTTTCCTTTTATTTCCCTTGCTGTAGGGATCAAGTCTCCAAAAGCACCTTTTTCATTGATGTCATAAAATGCATTGCCAATATTTTCTTTAATATATTTTATTGCTGTAGTCTTATATCTGAGTTTGCAATCCATTTAGAATTTATTTTTATTATATGTATAGAGTTAGAGGGTCATCCAACTTCACATTTTTAATACTGATTTATGTATCTATATTTATTCTAATACCATGTTGTTTTAATTTCTGTTGCCTTAGGGTATATAGTTGAAAGTCAGGTAATGTGATGCCTTTTACTCCTTTTTCTCAGGATTGCTTTAGCTACTTGAGGTGTTTATGATTCTCTATTCTTACTAATGCATTTCTGTCTCAAGAAAAGTCTGAGGAAACAGTTTACATTAGATCAAATCTTGTATTCATGGACAGTGAATTTGCTGGTATTCTTTTTAAGTATGAATGGTCTCCATAATAACAGTCAAAGAGAAGACTCATCAATTTTAGTAGAATTTGGGCATAGGCCTCTTATCAACAAATCATGTCATATTTTTCAAAGAAATTGTCCACTGTTTTTAAAGCCACATAATAAAAAGCTCTTACAGAAAATAAAACTACTTTTACATAAATCTGGGAGTGATTATTTAGATAAGAGAAAAAAAACACATAGAAATTAAATAATAGCATATGTAACTCCAGTATACATGGGTGAGACCCAGAATGACAGAATGATTTTTAAAGTGTTTATTCTTATTGAAATATACTAAAATAATCTTAATCATATATATCAAATAATCTTAATTATATCATATCTCAATATGACATAATATGACCAACCTTAGTTTATAAAATATCTGATCTACAACAGCACTGATTTTTGTGACCATACATCTTAACATTCCCTGGGGGTTGAAGGTCCACTTCAGTGATTGCATTTAGTAAACTGAAGTATATTTCTATTATATGATAGAATCAATCATAGGCAGACCCCAAATTCTTAAATGGATGAACCTGTTCTGTACACTTATGCACCAAATTACCAAGTGGTGCAGAAGGCGAACAATATTTGAAAAACAATATTACATTAACACTTCAAGGTCCGCTCACGTATTAGTACGTGTTTTTGTCACCAGTATCAGGTGGCCGCTCACATATTAATATGTGTTCATCTAGTCTCCGGTTTTTCATGCCACGGTGGATTTATTTGGAACTATTAGGAGCTATTTCTTTGATCGTACTCAGTCTAGAAGCTTTACACATTGTTTTGGTGAAAGTGTAAGATGTTTTATGAGAAATATTACAGTTTTTTTAATATCCAGTAGTTCAGGAGTTGTGTGTGTTTTATTGAATGCTTATACCATTCATGTGGTGGCACAGAAAATGGCCAGCCCCAAGGGCTGGTAAATTTAAAGGGCACCAGCACACAAATATTAAGTTACAACTTCCAGAGAGAGTCTCTTGGGCAAGTAGAACTCATGATGCCATGAAAAACTTTCCAGGACCCTTGCTAAAACCTCACAAGGATGGATTTGGAAGAACTCTTGTTTTAGCATTCTGCAGTTCTTTATTAATGCCTCCAAGGAGTGGAGTACATACTCATCTGGGTATGCATGAGAAGATTCACTGGAAGAATTCTATTCCTTTTTATTTTTCATCTAAAACTAAGACGGGGCCTCCCTGGTGGTGCAAGGGGTTAAGTCTCAGCACTATGAAGCTATCACAGCCACTGCAGCACGAGTTTGATCCCCGACCAGGTTGATAACCCACATGGCACAACAGACCTCTCTTGTCTTCCCTGCTGCTCCCTTCAGCAGTGTATTTCAGTAGATCTACCTGTTCTGCTCCCCACTCTGTCTCTGGTGAATCCTATTACCCCCAAACCCCTCCCCACCTCTGGCCTACATCCCATCTCTTGTTGCATAAACAAATACATTTTTTAAAAAATAATAAAATAAAACTAAGACAGGAAGTGAGCTTTACTAGTATTTAATGTAGAGGTTGACATTGATGCCATCGTTCCAGCTACAGCTATATCAGTCATTCACTTGTGGCTTATTACACACTAAGAAGCTGAGGGAAGAGTGCGGTTCACCACACCACATGTTGATACATGTGTGCTTTGGTTTTCAGCCTATTTGGATAGAAAGCATACCCCTTATAACACTGCTTTATGTAGTCCAATTAAATTGGGTCACACATTATCAACTGATTGACATTTTGACAGATATTTAATACTATAACAAATATCAAAATACTTCATATACCCACATTGGACTGAGTGACACCAAAAAACATTCATTTTGCTAATCTTCAAGCAAGATCATAACAATTTTGGTTATAAAAGTTTTCAATTCATCACGATTCATGATTCACTATACTTGCGTAAATTTCTATGTTGGAGATACAGAGCCAAGATCACTATTTATAAGGACCTAGTGAGTCAGTTCCATCAAAGTAGCTGATTCAGGAAACAGTGGAAGCCCTGAAATAGTGGGTCTCACGGGAAGAGGTTGTGGGGAAGCCAACATCTTGGGAACAGCATGAGGGGCACTAGCCCCCCTTGGTAAACCTCTTGACATTTCTGGTGCTCTGAGCAGCATTTGGGTTTTGATTTTGGGTGAGACACTGAAATTAGCAGTATATCTTAAAATTCCTTCTTATCTAGGGATACTTATGGCAAGCACATTTCTCATTCCAACCAGAGCTTCTCAAAAGTTCATAAACCATAAGATAGAATGTAATAAAACAAACACAAATCACCTGATACTTGCTTTCTATATGATTCTGTGGCTAGTTCACATGCATTATCTACCTCATTACTCAATGTTTCTCAAGCAGTTTTATGACTGACCACGCCTCTTCTTAAAACAGTCATGACTTCTTGTCTTCATTCATACAAACCGAATTCAGTTGCTGACTTTCTTTTCCCTTTGAACTACTAGAAAGCATGAGTTTTCTCTCTGCAGCTATTTCTGACTTGTTTTAATTATTTCAGTTTCTAATGAATCATTAAAACTACTTTCTACTCCTTCCAACTCAAGCTTTTGAAAACACAGTAGATGGAAGACTGACTCCTGAGCACAGCATCTTTCCAATTAAAGTCCAGTCCAAGGCTGGAGGGAGGCCATAGGCCCTGCTGGGACTGCTTGAAATGCAAAACAAGTAGCACACACCATGTAAAACTACATACAGGCTGACTCAGGATAGACACTAGAGATTCATGGAGCATATATAGCCTCACTGGAAATTTTTTTTCCTGGAAAGACTGGAGATAAGTCTAGTGATCATTCAAGAGAATTATGGTCTCTGTGGTTAGCTAAACACTAATACACGTTTCTTGCACACGTTGCAGGTTCTAGAGTCACACAACCTCAGTTCAAATTCTGTTAACCCACCTATAGGTTAGGTGATTTTGGCCTCAATTTCCTCATCAAAAAAGAAGTGATGATAATAATAATGCCTACTTTACAGAATTGCTATGGGGATAAAATGAATGATTTTTTTCCTAAATGAAGTGATGAGAACATGGGAATTACCTGCTAAGTGGTCTAGGAAAAAAAATAATAACACCCCAATGTTTCTTCTCTACTTTACTATAATAATCTATAAATTTGTACTTCAAATGTCACCAAAGTCACCAAGGTGACCAAATGTGGAGGAGTTTCCCCACACCAAGTGATTCCACTATACCAGTTGAATATACTGGAGTTCAAGTCAGATCCCATAGGTTAATGGGTTAAGTTGCACAAAACTGTTCCTTCCCTGCCTTACTCATTTTAGACATCAATTTACAGTCATCACCTGTGCTTGTGATCAAATCAGAAATTCCAGTGACTCCCTTCATGGGTTTGATTAATTTGCCAGAATGGCTCAGAGAACTCAGGAAAACCACTTTACTTACTAGGTTCTTAGTTCATTATAAAAAGATCTAACCAGAATAGTCAGGGGGGAGAGATGTATAGGGCAAGGCATATGGAAAGGGTAGAGAACTTCCATACCCCCTGCAGGCACAGCACCATCTTGCCCCAACACGTGTTCACTAAGCTGCCTGAATCCCAACCTTTTGGACTTTTATGGAAGTTTCATAATGTAGGATGATTGATGACATCATGATCCATTGTTGATTGATTTGATCTCCAGTTTCTCTTCTCTCCTTCTAGGTCAGGGGATAAGGGAGAAGGTTCCAACCCTCTAAACACATGGTTGGTTCTTCTGGCAACCAATCCCCATCTTTGGGGGCTTTTTGAAAGTTATCTCATTAATATAAACTCTGGCATGGTTGAAAAGGTTTGTTATTAGTAACAAAAGATACCCTTACCACTCTTAATACATAAGAAATTCTGAGGGTCTTAGGAGGTAGAAATAACAAGGAAAACTAAATGTATAGATTTCTTTTTATCAACCACAGTATCACACAAGCATTCAACATATATACATGTTGGTTATCTTAATCTATCTTTTAAAAAGATTGATTTATTTATACATACAAGAGCTGGCATGTAGGCCACAGTTGTGGGGGGTTAGAGGATTCACCAGAGACAGAGTGGGGAGCAGAACAAGCGGATCTACTGAAATACACTGATGAAGGGAGCAGCAGGTGAGACAGGAGAGGTCTGCTGTGCCATGTGGGTCAGCTCCCTGGCTGGGAATCAAACTCACATGGCAGTGGCTCGTGGTAGCTTCAAAGTGCTGAGACTTTAACACCTGCACGACCAGGGAGGCCCCAGTTATGTTCGTCTTAATAAAACAATAGGTAGTTACTATTCTCATTTAAAAATTAAGAAAATAAATTAAGGGTAAGTAAGCAGTTTTCTTGAACCACACAATAAGTGATGATTCTTGTTTGGTATCTAAGCTGATTAATCTGATCTAAATTTGAAGTTCTTTTCTCTATGCCACACAGCACCATGAGAAAAATATATATGTTACAAATGAAAACCAAACAGAACTTCATAGAAAAGACTTCATAGAAAAGACTAAGTCATTTCCGACCTTTATTTCTATTTTACTAAACTATCTGAAATCAGATTTGATTAAATTCTTTACAAAATATGATGATTTGACCATAAATTCTGAGCTTTGAATTTTATGGGATGTGGGAAAATCTAATTGTTTCCTCAGAGATACAGAGTAATTATGTGTGGAATGCAGCCTTGGGGTTTCAACTCTAATTGCAAAACTGCAATTATTATTCATATATGAACCAATTTAAATATCTACCCAATCTTTTTAATTACTTATTGACAGTTCCATAGTCCTGATTTTATTGCTTTGGTTTCTTTTTGTTTGTTTTATTTTTTTATTTACTTCTGCACTTGCTTGTGTGACAAGGATTGGGTAAACAGCCTCTCTCTCTCTCTCTCTCTCTCTCTCTCTCTCTCTCTATATATATATATATATATATATATATATATATATATATATATATATATACATATATATATTTGAATCAGAGATACTTTGTTTCTATAAGCCAACTTTGAAAATGAGAGAGCTAAGCAAGTAACAACAATGTAACTACTTTCCTTTTCCCCTATTCTGTAGATAACTGGAATAGTTCAGCACCACATCTAACCTCTTACATAAGTCTTACGCAAGAGATGTGAGCCAGTTCTTTCCTGAGACAGTTCCAGAGCTAATTCAGATATTGAAGGGCCTTTGCTTCCTAATATTCCTGGTAAGCGTGGCATAAACTTACTTTACTTAGTTCACTTAGGTTATTTTTAAATCACTTGGGTAAACACACACACTTACATTTGTAAACATCCTTGCCAGCACAGTGAAAGCTCATATTGTGTTTGTTAAGTATGCTTAGCCTGGGAGGGGAAGGGGAAAGGAGAGAAAAGTTTGAAATGATTAATGCTACTTACTTAATCTTTCATAGAAACACATGCAATAACTGAAGGCGTTTTACAAACAAGCTAATATTATTCATCAGGTCTTTCGTAGGATATAAGTTCAGCATAGAGGGCTAGCAGCCCTGTTAACTATAAATTTGATTTTTGCTTATTTCAAAAGTGAGGCAGCTAAAAGTTAAGCACTCAAGGACAAAGAAGAAATCAGAAACAGATTGATTAGGTCTCAGCAATCCTGTTGAGATCACAAACACAAAGAGTAGCAGAGATAGAACCCGGTGGGGGTGGGGTGGAGCGTTGGGGGGTGGGGGTGGGGGCTTAGGGGCCAAGCAAAAGATACAGTTCAGGAAACACCTAATCTCTTCTTCAGAGCTGCCTTCTGGGATAGTCTTCTTAGTTTTGGTCCTTAGTGAGTTATTTCACTAGCAAGAAGTGATCTTTTTGCTTCCCAGATGAAGATAAGAGCAGCTTTCTACCACTCCTCTTAGAATATTAACTAACTTGAGACTGCCTCAGGGCAGCTATTGTTCCTGGGGCAGGGAGTGCAACATTACACAGACTACTCATAGCTTCTGACTCATGGGATTGACTAGGAGAACATGGTCCAGTGCAATGGTTCTCAACCATGACTGCATTCTGAATTGTTGGTAGTGGGAGGTGAGGGAGGTGGGGGACTGAATAGGCCACTCCCCAAATAGGGTATTTTGACATATGGAGTTTTGAACTGAAGGCAACTAGGATCCAGCAGATTTAGGAAGCCTTTTATTTCTCCCTGAACTGCCTAAAGTAATTTACATAGTCTATTACAGAAAGAATCACCATAGTTAACTACAAAAAAATGAGTGAAATGTAGTAGATATGGGGAAATTAGCAAGGCCTGTTTGTTCAAATCCCTCTCTGTGTCCCTTTGTCTCTGCATGACAGGGCTGTCTTTTATTTACCAAACATTTGTTTTTCCTGTCTTCCTCTCCTTTAAGGTCTCAGATGTCTATCCCATTCTCCCTAGCTCAGGATGGCATATAAATCCTGACCATCAGGCAGCCCCAGGCCCTTGTGGGTATCCTGTACATACTTATGTAATTAAATTTGGTTTTCTCCTATTAATCTATCTTCTGTCATTTTAGTTATTAGACCAGCCAAAGAACCTAGAAGGACAGAAGGAAAAATTTTCCTCCCCTACAGAATCAACTAGGAGCTTTTGTGAAATATCATGCCTGGGTCCACTCCTCCAGGGAGATTTATTCAATTGGCCTGAGGTGGAGTTAAGGCACAACTATGATTGAGAATTACTAGTCTAATAGAAATACTGCTGTGATGCAAGCAGCTGCTCAGCAGGATATAATGGTATTGTATTCTTTATTTATTTAAACAGTCCTCCCAAAGTATTTCTTCATATCTCTTAAGATATGTGAAAGAAGTGAGTTTAGGTAGTTTAGAAATGAACATTATTTACTCAAATATTTCTACATATACACATAGGCATGCATATATGCACATGTGCATACATGCAATATACACACATACACATGCATTAATTTTGTGTGCACACATGTATACTTGGGTGCATGTTATACATAGATGTACACACCATCCATGTGTACATATGTACATGTGTGTATGCCCGCACATGTGTCCATCCACACATGTATGCGTATGCACATGTGTGTGCATGGATACACATGCATGTATTTTATATATGTGTGCATATGCATCTATATGTAGGGGACATGGAAAACTTGTGCATTCATAAACATTTTTGCTCTATACAGTGGTATGGATGTTTACTTTAAAATAAATGAATCAATGGATTTAATATAATATTAACAAGTCAAGTCAAGTAAAAACAAACAACAGATTGAGTACTGTGAGGCTATTGCAAAAATCATGACATTGGTATGAGAATGACCCCAAATTATGAACATTAATTTAAACAACATGAAAAAAATCATGAGAACATGTCATGGATTTTCTAAATTATTCTTGAGATAAATTAATACTTTAACCTTCTCTGGTTTCCTAAAAGCAGGAAGTAAATATTCCATGTGAAGGGTTTGCTTCCTAAACCAGGAGGGAAGGAAACAACAGAGTAAGGTTTTCCATGCCTCCCATATAAATGAGCACTGTTAAATTCCTCACTATATTAGTGTTTAAACCAAAATTTTTTGTGTGCTATAAGTTCTTCACAAATTTATTTTCCTTTTGTTCTAAAAGTACATAAAGCTCATGCATTGGTCATTCTATAGGTCTCAGATTCTGTGTGCCTCCCTGAATATAAAATTAAATCAGTCTCTTTTTTCTCCTGTTAATCTGTTTTGGATCAATTTTATCATTTTCCAGTCAAAATTACTTACGAGAGAAGAGGGAATCTTTCCCACTCTATACAGGTACACATCACCTTCAGGATGAAAAAGAATTGATGCTGACTCTTTTCAGTTACATAAATAGCTATTTAACTAATGGCTACTTATCAGGATGATCTAGTTGCTAAAAGCCCATTCATTGAAAGATAAACTAACAGAATGACTGAATAAATGCTGATAGGTAAATATCTTAAACCAAGTTTCTGCTGTTTTGTCCTGGGAAGTAGATACAAATGTGTGGGAAGAGTTAGAATAATACATGAATCCTCAAAAAATAGAGGAGTAAGTTACAGGGACGTGTAGCTCACTTTTCCCATGACACATTAGGCAAGTATTCTAATGTCTGAAATTTTAAGCAAACTGTAGTTTTACATTCAGCTGGGTTGGATTTAGAAATTCACAGAGAGATGACTGCTGTCACGTTGAAATTAAATTCAAAAATAAAAACCCTAGATATGAATGTAACAGTCGATCACAGTGATCCACTACTGAAGTAGATTTTAGTAAATTAGCTGCTTGACAATCTGACTTTCCACAAGGCAAATCTGACTTAGAATAGAAGTTACCTCCTTTACAGCAAATTGGAATACATTTTTTGGTGACTATTCCTATGTAACTTTTCTTCTCTAGACTGCTAATTTCTGGAAGCATCCTGTCACATTTTTATATTCCCTCTAACGTTTGACTACCTGTGTCAATTTACTAATCAGGAAAAGCTCTGTTAAGGTATGTTTGGTAAAAGTACTCTTTTTCTTACAATGCAACTTAAGGCCACAACCTCAAATCTACATATCAATGGAGTCCAGTCAATTCATCTATCTATGAATAGGAATAATAAGAGGACTATAGATCTATCTGTGAGTCAGAGATGAATCTCAATTAGTATTTTGAAAAATAATGGAAAAATCAATTTACTCTATAAATGATAAGCTATATATTTAAATATAGAGTTTTAAAAACTAATTGGGCAATTTCTAAAATACAGTGAGTATTCTAAAATCAATTTGTGTCATTTTTCCCCAACAAATACTGACTTATTGACTTGCTTCTTTTGATGGGAACTAGTAGAATTTCTGTTCTAATCTGGCCAAAATTTTCATGTTATATTGAGTCTCCAGGTTCTATTGATCTTTTTATATATCTTCCATGTGATTCTAGTCCCAGGGTGTTTTTGTACTGAGGTTGCCACTCTTATGTATTAAAGGCATAAAATAGTCTCCTGTATTGTAAATGTTCAAAGTGCTGGTTTTAGACATTTTTCACCAGCTATATTTAAAGAGATTTCTTTCCTCCAAGGATCTCTGTTAAGTGCTTGCCACATAATGGGAATGACTCCTCTCTCTGTTATATGACCTTGCTCTTTGACTCACACTTCTGTTTTCTGCCTTATTGTGGCAATAGAAATATTCAAAACTTAGCAATTTCATCAGGAAGACTAATTTCCTGATGTTATCTAGCAGTTACCATATTTCAGCTGTTCTAAGTCAATTAATAACATGACACCTTCAATCAAACATCATTATGTGCTTTATCTGGCAAGAGAACCTCAAAGTTTTATTATTTAACCATTTCATACTCACTATTATATGGGGTCAGTAACATTATATAATATATAGTCTGCATGTAATAATTTTTTAAACTTCCTAAACAATGTTTCAATTACTTGAAAATAATTGCCAAAATTGTCTCTAAAAATGAGATCCCAGTAGAAGATACTTCACAAATTAATCTAGCCAGCTGTGTGGCCAGAAGAGAAGCAGGAAACCCCATGTCTTTGTGGGCTTACTGTACATACTCATGTAATTAAATTTGTTTTTCTCCTGTGAATCTGTCTTCTGTCCTTTTAATTATTAGACTACCCAAAGAATTTATAAGGACAAAAGGAAAATGTAAGGGAACTAGGTGGCTATCCAAACACCATGGTTTTAGAAGAGTATAGGATATAAATAAACACCCTAAACATTCCTCTTGAAATTATGAGATATTTCAATCATTACTTTGCATCTTAAAACTAAGTTATATATTGTATCCCAAAGGTTAAAATCTGAACTGGGTTTAGACTCTCTTTTGAAACAAGAGAGTCTTCTGGTAGAAAGTATAAGAATGGAAAATGTGCCTTGTTTCTTTGTGGGATAAGGGAACAGAGACTGAGCAGCCAACTGATGTTGTAGGGAAAGAGAAGTAAAATCAGGCATTTTTTAGTTTCTAGCTCTATGAAGGGTGACCTAACACTAGATAGTTGCTTTTTGACTGTAGGAATAAAACCAACAGTCTCTGGCTCTAGGCTAGCACTTCTCAATAGAATTTTCTGCAATGATCAAATTATTTTCTGTAGGCTCTATCCAATGTAGTAGGTAGCCTGACCACATCTAATGACTGAGCACTTAAACTGTGTCTAGGGAAACTGAGGAACTGAATTGTTAAATATAAATAACCACATATGGCTAGTGACAACTGGATTAGACACCATAAATCTAGACTCGGTCCTTTGGTAGAGGCAGAGAGGAAATTTTCCCCTACCTCTCTTGGTCCTCAGTGTTCAAGCAGTCACATTAACATCAGACAGAATTGGTAGAAGAAAACCCAAATTTATACTTTTATTTATACTTATATATTTTTCACATTTATACTTATATTTTATTACTTATGTATAGAGAATATATAAGGATGCAGATTCTAAAGCCAATGAGGTAAAATGGGGGTTTATATCCTGAGCTGAAGAATGGGATAAGGGCCTAGGGTTTCAAGGAGAGAGGAGGGGACTCACATGACAAAGAGAGAGTGACTCTTATAGTCCAGATGCCCTATAATGAGATACTTGCCCTGCCATGTAGATATGTTCTTCTGGTAGAAAGTGTGTATCTGATAAAGATTTTAATTTGGGTAACACCTCCAACTTCATTCTTCTAGGTAATAAGGGAGTGATTAAAGTTTCTCTTCACACTGCAGGGCCTTAATTGACTTCAGCTTGAAATAATCAACATGCCAAGTGATACATCTTGGAAAGGCCTGTTTTCAACATCTTGGAGAGGCCTGTCCTTCACTTTCAAGAGTTCTGCCTATATGCTGCCAAAATTAAATAAAATTCTAACTTTTTAGTTTCTTGCTTCTTCATATTTTTATTGAAGGATATTTCCAAATGAGAGATACCAAATTAGTATGATCTCTTCTATTAGCACTTTCATTGTACTTATTACCAAGTGCATTTGCTATTTTAATTTTAATAGAACTTAAAGATAAATATTCATTTTTTAACAGCTGAAGAAATGGATTGAGAGAGGTCATGAAGATAGAAAAAGAACAGGAATTTTAAACCTAGATCATTTTGACTTTGAAAAGTCTATATTCTATGTAATACTAAAGCCACCAAATATATAAAAATACTGTAAAATTAATCTATGTCTGCTTTTCTAGGTCAAGCCATACCTTTATTACATTTATTACCATGAAAATAACATTTTCTCTCATTCCATTATTCTTTGTACTTATTTCTCCCTCTTTGATGCAACCAAAGATAGTGATTGATGTCTACAGCAGAAATGGTTCTCTTAGGAGACACAAATGGAATCACAAAAGGCATGGACTAATTTATGGCAGTAGGGCTATAAATTGCCACTAGCACTCTGAGATATAGTTATCTTTAAAGTTTGTTAGGTAAGACAGCTGTATATCCCCATTGCATGTTACTTGAGATAACTATTCATAGCTAAATACTGGGATGAATTGATTGAAATGATTCAGTTCAGATCCTATATTCTTCTGATAGACCATTAGCAAGTCAAGGAATCAGAACCTTGATGGACCTCAATTGTAAGCTAATAATTTATAGTTCAGGGAAGGTCTCAAGTTTTATCAATGTCATTACACAAAAACTATTAATGACCTACCAATGTAAGATTCATCAAAATCAAACATAAATAAAGTCATGAGAAGCAATATTAATTTTAGAGAAGGCAGAAAAGCATAATACAGTTGACAACACAGCTATAAAAAGAGCCCTAATTAATGGATTTTTAAGTGTTCTTTTCAGCTGTTGCATTTAGTCTTCTTGAACTAGAGTTTAGATGGCAGTAAAATGAGCCAAAATGGAAAAAGAAAAGACCAAGTATCTAATTAGAGCCACAGTGTCAAGGCAAAGCCAGTTTTCAGAAGAAGCAAGTAAGGTCGAGGGTCAGCTATTTTAGGAACAAATGGTAGCCAGAGCTGTGAGCCTACAGAGAACTTTAAAACTGAGACAGCCCTCAAGAGAAAACCAAAACCAAGAGATATACAAAGTACACGTCCACGGTAAATGGCAAACTAACAGTGGGTCAGATATTCATAAAAAGCATAAGTGGGTGGGCAGCTGGCACTGACAGAGGATTCTGCAAGCGAGAGAAAAAAAGAGGTCCACAACAGAATCCAGACACTGAACTCCAAGGCAAGAAATATCCCAAGAGGACAGTATAGGACTATTATCTAAAAGCTGTGTCCCTCCAAATTCACATGTTGAAATCTTACCCCACCCCCATCCCAGGGTGATGCTACTAGGAGGTGGGACCTTTGGCAGGTGCTTAAGTCATGTGCTCTCATGAATTGGTTTGAGGTGACAGAGATCCCACAGTGCTCCCTCACCCCTTCCACCACTTGCATTCACAGGGAAGAGACAACTGCTCTGACTGGAAAGAGAGTTCTCACCAGAATCTGACCAAGCTGGCACTTTGATCTTGGACTTGGAGTCCAAGAACTATGAGAAACTCTAGAACTGTGAGAAATAAATTTCTGTTGTTTACAAACCACCCGGTCTATGGCATTTTTTTTTTTTTACAGCAGCCCAAATGGACGAAGACAGTAATAGGAGTTTAGCTACTGAAGTACTAGGGCTTAAAAAAGGCAGCCAGTTGTGAGACCTGAATATGCAGCTGAGAGTGAGCTAAATGCAGAGATGACTCATCGCTGAGCAAGGGAGCTGCCTCCTTCGACTCAGGGACTCGAGGTCCGAGGTGTGGGTGAGGAGCTGGACCAAGAGAAGGCTCAGTGCAGCTTTTCCAGAAAATGGGACCATTTGATAATCTGAGATTATTGAGAAGAGATAATGTCCCCAAGAAGGACCTCACTTCTTGGCTGTTGCTGAAAAAAGATGTTTGTTGCAGGTGGGCAGAGTCCTTCCTCCCAGTGGATAGACAGGGGGTGGGAGGCAGGCAGTGATGAGGACAGCAACGTACTTTTCTCTACCTTCCATTCCTCCCTAAAGGCATAATCAGAGTGAAACAGGTCAGTATAGGGACCCTTTTTGAAACACAATATTCCGATGGAGCAGATGATCCTCTTTTCCAGTGTAGTGTCCATTTCTTCCCAGTGAGAACAAGATGCTGTCTGTCTTGGGTAACATCAATTCACACCCAGGAAAACTGAAGAATGATCCTTCTGTATTTGCTCCAGGGACGGGGGAACAAATACACAAGACCACACTCCTGCTACAGCACATGATAAAACATCACTGATGATCTCTGCTGATCACGGGCCTGCTTTGGAGAACTCACATGACTCAATGCTCTTTCCCCGAATCCATTTACTCTTTTTCAATATATATTTATTGTTTTTCCCCATCCACATGTGTAAAAGACATCACAGTTGCACTTAAGTCTTGAGCTTGTTTTTATTATTTAATAGGAGCTCTGGCTCCTGAGAGGAGTCAAGGGTGGGGAAGGACTTGGTGAGTGGGTTGTATTTCACTGTTGAGTGAACGGATGAGTGAGTTGTATCTCAAGGCCACTGTCAAAAAGTAAGCAATGAAATCTGCTTCTGTTCTTTCCCAGCTCTATTTCCTAGTCTCGCAAAGATGTGGTTCTCTGTGGTTCTCCTAACTTGGGTTTTCATTTCTTTTTGAGAATATTGATTGAACTAGAGTCACAGGCCACTGGAGATGCTAGGCAAACAACCAACCAGTCTCATAATTATCATAAGAAAATATGAAAAACAACAAAACATATTAAGGATATGTCTATAGAGGTTTATAGATAATTTCTGAAACAAAGAATGAAGTTTATATTCTGTCTGGTAGCATAAGATGCCTGGGGGTCCTCCCTGGTAGCGCAAGGGGTTGTTTCAGCACTATGAAGCTTTCAGCAGCCACTGCAGCATGAGTTCAATCCCTGGCCAGGGAGCTAACCTACATGGTACAACAGACCTCTCCCGCCTCGCCTGCTGCTCCCCTCAGCAGTGCATTACAGTAGATCCGCCTGTTCTACTCCCAACTCTGTCTTTGGTGAATCCTCTCACCCCCTGCATCTCTGGCCTACACCCCAGTTCTTGAATGCATAAATTAATAAATCTTAAAAAAAAAGATGTGAAGATGATGTTGAACAGTGAGAAAGAACACTCCAAAGACTTTTCCAGAGTCATGCTGTTTTAAGGATTATGTTCTTAGATGGAGATAAACTTAACAATTGGAATCGTGTTTTCTCAGATCTAATTTAAGAAGTGCTAACTTTTGAAAATCTCTTCCTTGTTCCTTTGTTTACATTTATTTTGAACTTTTGCTTCCTGTTATTATGATGAGGTTTTATAAGACTAAGTCTCTATTAGCTCCTAGCCAGTGGGCTGAACTGCCTTTGTTTATATAGGCATTTGTTGGGCAGCATCTCTAGGATTTTTTTGAAAATGTTATCAGAGGTGAGAAGGGTTATATCCAGAATCAGGAAAAACTACAAAAGAAGTTTATTTTTATAAATGGTATTGTCTTATGTAACCCCCTGGAAGACACCCAGTTCTCACTTCTAAGAGCTCTTCTGAGTCAATTTGTCATTTGATATTTTGTAGAGTTTGCAGTAAATTGGAAGAAGTGACTTCTCTTACTAAACTTCAATGATAAACTAAATTCACTCTATTTTATACTTTAGTTCCTTGAAGGAAGCTATTTTCTCTCTTTCCTCTCTGCCTAAACCTTTTCCAGTATCCAGAACAATTTCCTACCTAAACTAGATGTCCAAAAAGTATTTGTGGAATTAAAATGAATTTTGGAAAAAAAAAAGTCCTTGTCTTAAATATGAAGCTAAAAAATATGAAGTCAGAAAATTTTGCCAGTCTTCCTTCCCACCCATTTTCAAGCACCAACCACCCAAGCACCTGCCTTTCTTGGGGCTGATGAGACGCTTCTTCTACTCCCCTGGATCCCCCTTTTCTTTCTTTTGCTGTTTCTCCCTCCTCTGTCTCTCTTTCCCTCTCCTCCTTCTCCAATTTACCTTCTTCTGTGATGAGTCTAACTAAAAAATCTGTACACACAAAGAACAAAACCAGTGGGAAAACAACGTATAATATCAGGGTAAGGACTCAGTTAAACCAGTGCAATTTCTTTAGGAAGGCAGATTTGTAAAATAAAGTAAGTCTAAGAACACTTTTTCTTTCTCTATCCTTGAATCCGAGATTACCAAGAATTCACTAAGCATCCAAGCACATCACGGAGGGGATGAGAAAGCCTTACTGAAAGGCAGCAGGCCCCTTCAAGTTCCAAAGCCAGAAGCAGAGTGCCTACAAAGTGGGCACAGGAAACAGCAGGAGAGCAACTCAAATGGGTTTGTCCTTTAACACACCAGAATTCTGACCACAGGTAAAATGTGGCTAATAAGAATCTCATGTTCTATCAACCAGAAAGACCCACTGGATGTACTTTGCATAGGAACTAGTGGAGGATATAGATGGACGGAGGGATGGATGGAGACAGAATGTAGGAAGAAAAGATTGAAGGTTCCTAGACATGGAAGCACAGACACAGAACTGGAAAGTGAGTGTAGGATTCTATTGGATCTCTATTTTCCACAGGAAGCCAGGCCACAGACCTGGGATTTTCCCCTGGGCCCAATTCAATACATGAGTTGTGACCAGTGGCCTTCTGCTTGACTCCACACAGCTTCAACCTCTTCATTTGAACTTCATCTATTCACCAGGTTGTCACCAAATTGGACTTCTTTTATGTTCTTTAAACTGTCTTGATGCTTCTGTTGTCTTCATTCTCAGATTACTCCCTTCACTTCATAAATGTATGTATCCTTCAAGAACCAGCTCAGATCCACCAGACAGCCTATGATTGCCCCAAACAAGAACAGTGAGTCTTCCTTGGTGGGTCTGAGTTGTGCCTTACAGTGCTGAGAGCAAAGATCTAATAGTCTGAGTCTGAAATCTGGCTCCTGGGCATTTAAGCTTTGACCTTCAGTAAGTTACTTACCTTTTGTTGTTACTCAATTTTCTCATGTAGCATATAGGAAATTGTGATGTCATAGTATCAACATCAAATAAATGATATAATACCCGGCACACCATAAGTTAGTCACCAAAAGGGGAGCCTGCCATTACTGCCTGGTGCCTTATTTTAGTATGAGTTACAAAATATGGTCAATTACATTCATTTGTGGACCTGAGTTATCTCTCCCCACCGGATAATTCACTTGCTGAGGTAGCAACAGTAGTTGCTCATTTTTGTATGCCCTCTACCTCCCTCCCACCCCCACCCCCCATCTTGGTGTTTTGCACAAAGCACACATCTAATCAATGGGATGGAGTTAAATGTGCCAATACAGAGTTGATTTTCTGTATCAGTTCATATACTGTATCATTAATCACTACCTGCCTAAAAAGTGTACCACATAACTAATTAGTTAGCTAATCAGTATCTTAGAATGCTACATGTCTTAATTTACTCAAGATAGTAGATGACCTAACTTTACATTTTTGTGTATATAAAAGTAATTTTTAACAGTGCTTCATTTGAATAAAGTATTATGAGCTGTCAACTATTTATCCTAACTTTTGCTTAGCCGTTGCCAGAAGTTCAGACCTTCTCAAGATGTTTTTCCTTCACACAGTTAAGAACTATTTTCTCTAGATTTAATCTGATTTTTCAATTTTAGAGCAGTTTTCTTATCAAGATAGTTTTAACAGAACCAGCAAATGAAGTTTTTGAAATGTCATTCACAATGGAGGGTAATGGTGGTTCTTTCAGGCCTGTGTCTTTTTGCCTTCTCAGGGAAGGAATATGGCAATCCTGGTTTGGACTGGCATCTAAGCACCTCCTTGTAGTAGACATACCCCTTTTGTATGCATGTGTTACTTTCAACTACTTGTCTCTTAAGTTCCATTTGGAAAAAATAAAATTCAAAAAACTGAGTAGAGAAGGTTTACATCACATTAACCCCACGCCATCCTTACAGGCAGAAATTCTTTCAGAATCTGGAAGGAACAAACAGGGCCCCTTTGTTCCAGGGACGCACTTCTAAGAGTGATTCCAAACCCAACAAGCAGAAGGGGCACACACAGTTGGTCCTGGGTGAGCTTGCCCAAAATGCCCCAAGACAGTGCCTGGGAATCTTCTGCTGCCCGCTTAAGTGTTGACAAACTCTCAGCTGAAAGACCAGGCTGTTAATAGGAATCTACAACTCAGATAGTCAGAAGTCAACCTACTCAAATTTCTCAGACCATTCGCCTTCTCTCTTCTAAACAGTGCAAGTACAGCTTTTCTTTTTAAAACCTTCCTCCACTGAAGTATTTATATTCCTACTTCCTTCCACCCAGAGAAAATAAAACTTTTAAGGTTCATTAAGGCAATTGGAGGCAGCTCTTTCTTGCTCCCAGCTCCCAAGTTCTCCTGACTCTGGGGGTGGGGGGAGGGCCCCACAGTTGGCAGGAGCTCCCCTCCTGGGTCTGCTCTATCCTCACTTGGCATCTCCCTCACCTCATGCTCAGTCATGTCTCCTGGGGCCTCATGGAGAAATGAAAAGTATCATTTGCTAACCAAGAATGTGGGAACCCCTGCAGTTCTTCTAAAAAGTCTTTACTTTTCTAAATACACATATAGTATAAGCCTAATCTGATGGTTTTAGGAACATCAATGCCTAAGTACATAAGATATTAATGCTAGATAATAAAGCTCTGAGTGGGTACATTTGAAAGTTAATGAGAGATCAATTATAACTCAATTAAGCCAAAAAATTTGAATGAGACACACTCAGAGAAAGAGAGAAGAAGGGGGTAGGAAGAAAAATGCTAGCTGTCCTGATACTGATTTTCCTCTTCTTTCTTTTACAATAATAAACTCTGGATATTTAGCTGTGGTACCAGACCACCTGGAGTGGAGACTTCCTTTCTCAGTTGCCTAGCAGCTAAAGGAATCCTTGTAACCAAATTCTGGCCAATGGGATATAAGAAGGAGCTCTAGGCGCAGTTTGCAGAGCATGTCCAAGGCCCTAATGTCCAGGGCTTACCATTCTCCAGTCCTTCCTCAGTCCTGCTGCCTGGACCAGGGAATTGGTATCTAAGACAACATCCTAGGCATTGACTGAGAAGTGACATAGAAGGAATGTCACACAATGCAGCCACGACACCATCCCTCAAGTATTTCTATCTGGGCTAACATGTGTGAGAGAAAAATATTTATATCTTATCTATGCTGCTGTAAATTTGAGTTTCTATTTTATTTCTTATAACCACATTTAAGCAGAAGTGGGTTTTCCATGAAGCTAATAAAGCAGAGCTTCAAAAACACTTACTTCCTGGGACTGTTCCAAGCCTGAGAAGGAAAGCGAGCATTGGTTCTCATGGTACTTTTGTAGTCTTTTCCTCACAGAGTTCCACAAAATTGCACTGTCTCCCCACTCCCCAAGCCTAAGGGCACACCTCATTCTCGGGAATTCAATAAATCTCATGGTTGTCTCTTCTGATGAGTCTACCTTATACCCAGTATGGAAAAGAGTTCAAAGTTTCCTTCTGCATTAGATAAACTTTAGTGTACTTTTTGAGATTTAGGAATATCTTTACCATTGTTTCTCAAAGTTTATTCTTACCTATTAATATGATTATAAGAAAAAGGAGTTTCAGGTTCAAATAATTTAGGGAAACACAATTTTAGCTAAATCGTTTGGTCTGTTTTTAACAACATCACTCAGAGAATGTCATATGCAAAAGTGCACAGGGAGGATGAGTATTTCTTAACTGACTGGACTATTGACTCCTTTTTTAAGGAGTAGTTCACAAACTAGTTGTCTGTGGAGTGGGATTTAGAAATACTTAGGTCTAAGCAAGAAATATTTGTGGGCCATTTCTTAGGTCAAATCATGTGTTTTATTTTTGTAGTGTCAGTGTAAGCAAGATGTGACAATTTCTTCACATTTTCCTTTTTTTAAAATTAGATTCTGTCTGGAGTTTGTTGCTCAGCAAGCATTGACTCTGCTATATTGTCATTTTAATACTGTCATGCCCCATCTCTCAAGTAACCAACAAAAACTAGAGTATTACATAAAAATTATTAGCTCATCTATGGAGAAAGGGTGTAACTTCGAGAACTGGAGTCACACTGAAGTTTTGTCTCCCATGAGGAGTTTCTTGAGAGTGGGATGCAGAAAGCCACAAACACAGTGGAGATTTGGTTTTCAATAAATAATCTTTTATTTTATATTTTTTATTCAAATTCAATTTCAGTAGTCCCTCCCCTCTTCCCTCCTGCTCCTCCTTTTTTGCTTATACCGATGATGTTTATGGAAATGTCCTGGCTCGTTACTTATGTAAGCCAGTTTTTCATTAGAGGGAAATAATTAGTCTCCAAGTTTCTTGTCTTGTATTCACACTTGTATTTGTCTTCTAGGGTTTCCATAAAAACTACCACAAATGAGGTGGTTGAAGGGAACAAAAATGAACTCTTCCAGTTCTGGGTGCCAGAAGGCTGAAATCAGGTGTCAATAAGACTGAGACTCCTGGTAGACTCCCTCCTTGCCTCTTCCCAGCTTCTGACAGTGGCTGGTGTATCTGTGTTCCTTGGCTTGTAGCCGCATCACTCCAGCTCTGCCTCTACCTTCACAGGGCATTTCTCTCTACTTTTTGGGTTAAGTCTTCAATAAATCTTTTGGGAGGATAAAATTCAACCCATAACCACAACAAAGAACCCTTAGTTTTCTGTTGGGCAGCATGATATCATGATGGATAGAACTCTGGATGAAGAGTCAGAAGGCCTGAACTGACCCCAGCAAATGTCTAGTCTACATTCACATATGCATAAACACAGGTAATACCTAGCTTGATTCCTTCTATGGGTTGTGACAAAGATAGGGAAAAGTATATACAGCCTTTCGATAATAATGGAAGTGTTGTTACTGTTTTTGAAGACAAACATGGTGAATGAGGTTAATTGAAGTTTGGCATGTCTTCTCAAACCTTACTTTAGACAATCATTTTGACCTCTACCCCATTCAATTCCCTCCTACACAAGGATAAGCATTTTGTTTTATTGCTGCCCTTGCACTCTTACTGAATAACATCAGACGGTGAAAAGAACCTTAGGCAGTGCAGCCAATCCACAAATTGAATATGAAGCAACAAGTATGGGAAAATGTCCATATTGCTTTACTAACAATTCCCTGTTTTAATTCAGACTGAAAAGTGCCAGTAAAAAACTTTTCCAAGATTAAATATTAATTGGTTTATCCAGAATTACTCAGCATCTATTGTCTATAAGCTACTATGCTGAAAGTATCTGAGGGAACAACAAGGAAACAGAGCCACAGATCAAAGACTGGAGTCCTAGGTGTCCTGGGCTCTCAAGGCAATGCAGTGGCTGTAAAAATGTGTATAGTTTTCATAGGGAGTAGGGAGAGGAAGGAGATTGGGTAAGACACTATGCACCATAAAGTAGGAAAACTGCACCCACGATTGTTTATGGCCTGTCTGCTCTGAGGTAATTTTCCCAGCCCAAGGCCACTTTGGGGGAGTGCAGGGAGCCAGTCTACCCGAAGACCAGCCTCAGCACACTGGGAAACGGTTGAGGCCAGGTGTCCTGGAGAGCGATAAGGGGCTCCAGGGGATGGATATCACAAACTCTGGCAGTAGTGAAGGCTGCTTCCTGCTGAACTGTCTTTGTTCACCTCACTATAAAAGCCAGCTGGGAATGAAATGTGAAGGCAGATTCTTTTGGATGTTAACCCCCAATCTTCCGGGTTGCTGGCTGTTTGACTAAAGTGCACCGTAAAGATTCAATTCCTGTCTCTACTTTATTGGTACTTGGTGGTGACAGGTGGCCTGAGCTCCAGCCTTCCAGTTACGGTTTCAATTTTTGCAGAAGTATCTAAAATCATATTTTCACTTAATTAGTGCAGTATCACTAAAATATTCTTCATTTTCCTTTGAATTGAATTTACTTTATCAGCTTTATGATACTGCTTATCTCTTGTGGGTAGATGTTCTCTTTGGGAGTCATATATCATTTTGAATAATAAAATGAATTTTTTCTAATGTATAATTTTTTTATGTAGAGTCATATAAAACACGGGGATAGAGAGAGATTGCAATGTTAAGACAGAATTCATGGCCATCAGAATGCTGAGAAAAGGGGTAAGGGTGAACACTGATCAGATGACTTCCTTTTAATGAGCATTGACAAAACAAGGCTGGCTTCCAAATACTTTGTTCTATTTTTATGTAAACCCCTTTACTTGACTTAATTGCCTTTTTAACTATGACCTTCTACAGTTTTCAGCAGAATCTTCCACTATTTAAAATATAGTTGCCTGATTGATTCCTTTAGCATTTCAGAACATACTGTATCATTTCAGTGATAATGTTCAGTGTCACTTTGTTCTCAGGATGGTAAGTAAAAGAGACTGAGCACTACAGAGAACAATTTCCACATGCAAGAAAATCCACAGATGGGCAGAATGCTTTCACAGCACAGTACTGACGGTAAGACAAAGCCTGGTGGGGCCAAGTCACCATTCCCTAAAAGATCTCAAGCTGCAAGTCAGAATATCCTATACAAGGAGACAGTGACACTCTCACGCACACGTGTGACAGTAATCTGCCCTTGTTCACAATGTGTGATAATCCTGCTAGCGGGCAGGTTGAGGGGTACCCTGGAACCCCCAAACCTGCTGCTCTAAATGGGTTCTGCCATCAGTTGCATAAAATAAGAACATGTGATCTTACTTCTCAGACATTTTTTCTTAGAGTAGGAGAGGTGTTTATAGCAAAATATTTCCTCCCCCTCTGGGAAAGGTAAGGGCCTTTCCCAGGTAGTGCCAGGGTATGTTTTCTCTATCACCCAGGCATTCAACAACAAGCTGCTTTTTCTCATCTTCACTTTTTCTAACAACCTATCTTAAGATCAGCTCATTTCCTCTAAAGGAAGGGATATCACATCACATAGCACTCTCTATTGGGGTATGTGCAGTGAGAAATCTCATAAGTGACTCCTTTTTAATGCAGGCTGTCTTAGGAAGGAGAGCATACACCCATTCCAGCATTAAGGATACAGTTCACGCCACCTTCTGCAGTGAACCTGCTGGTGGGAGCACAACTAGAAAAAGCAATTGAATTGTGCCAGCCCTTCAAAATTCTCCCTCAGGTCGCCCCCAGCCCCAATCCCTCCCCCTCAACTCCATGCCAGACAATCACCTTTTTTCTGACTTTTATCATCGATTCATTTGGCCTCTATTTCAAATTTATGTAAATAGAATCAGATAGTATGTTCTCTTTGTACCTGGCTCGACATTCTGTTTGTTGAGGTTACTGAAGCAGTAACTTGTTCATTTTTATTGATGACTCATACACTGCGGTATGAAAATGCAACAATTTATTTTTCCATTTTATCATTGATGGACCTCTGGGTTGTCTGTAACATTTAACTATTAAGGTTACTGCTACAATGAAAATGGTTGTGCCTGTTTCCTGAAGAACACATGTTCATATTTCTGGGGATATATATCTAGAGTAATTTGGAGTCACAAATAGCATTGTACTGAAGCAGGCTTGTACCTGCTTCTAAGACCACTATTAAATCTTTAGGAAATTTGCAGTCAAGTAGCTAAATATAGCCATTATTAAGAATTAACTTACATAAACTTAAAGTTACAGTAAATTATTTTTAATAGTAATAAATACTCAAAATTCTTAATTTCTTAATTTTAAAACATTTTGCTATCATCTGTGTTCTTAAGGGTATATGCATTTATTATATCTGTTTGGATATATGTGTGCAATGATGTGTTGCTATGTATTTCTTCTCAGCTCTTCATTCAAGAGCATTGTTTTGGTTACATTACAGTGGTTGTGGTGGTAGTATTATACCATGGAAACTGGAAATCACTAAAATTCAGTTTTTTATTGCTTTATTGATTATGAAGACTTAAGAAAGATGGAGAAATATTAATAACACAGATTAATAGTTATAGCCATTACATTGTCAATAGGATTAAAACTGAGAAAATACTTTTTGAATATTTGAAAACAATTATCCAATTCAGCAAAGAATTGTGCATGTAATTGACAAGTGAATGAAGTTCCAAAAAACCCATCTTTTGGGGGGTTTTTGTCTTCACTTTTTTTTTCTGGTTTCACTTTTGTCTTACTTGTTAACATAAACAAAAATATTAATCAGCATTTATGTTGGAAAAACACTTGGAGAGCGTGCAACATTTATCAGCAAACCTATAGTCAGATATCATAGTTCCATTTTAGTAGAAAGGGCCAGTTTTCCAATTTATACTCCCATCAGCAGTATATAAGAACTTAACTTGCTCCATGTACACCAATATTTTGTTGCAGGTACTTTTTCCCTTTTAATTTTAGTTATTATGGTTCATCTGTAGTGGTATCACACTGTTGTTTTTATTTGCACTTCTCTAAGGATTAATGATGTTGATTATCTTGTTGAAGGTCTTTGGCCATTTAGATACTCCCTTTGGGAGTTTCTTTATATCTTTTGTGCATTTTCCTATTGGGTTGTCTATGTTTTCCTTGTTGATTTGTAAGGATTCCTTATATATTCTTTGTCATGTATACATCTTATATCTAATGTCTTATATCTTCTATATATCTGCTATACATCTGTTCATTTGTACTTTGACTTTCCCTTTTCTTAATAGTATCTTTTAGATCTTAATTTTAATATAGTATCATTTCTCAATCTTTCCCTTTATGGTTTTAGTCTACCATTAAAAAAATATTTGCCAACCCCAATGATATAAAGATATTCTTCTAAGTTGCCTTCTAAAGGGATTTATTGTTCTTTCATATTTAGATCTATGGTGATTCTGGAGTTGATTTTTTGTATGATATGAGATCTGAGTCAAAATTGATATTTTTTTCCTTTATAGAGATCCAAACGCCCTCTGATTTTTCCATAAGGACATCTATATACCATTTGTTGAAAAGACCATCTTACCCCATTTCAAAGCAGAGTAACCACAGTTATACATCCCACATCTGTTTGTGTGTGTGCCTCTTTGTGGACTCTCTGTTCTGACCTATTGGTTGGTTTGCCTATCCATGTATCGAGATCACAATGTTTAAAATAAGTATTTATATAAGGTTATGTAAGTCCTCTAACTTTGTTCTTTTTTGGTCTCGCTCTTTTTTTTTTTTTAAGGACAAAAAATATCCATACCAGATTTCTCCTCTTGCCTCATTAACCAAAATTATATCCCATGTCTTTGTCTAAATTAATCACTAGCTAAGCGAATGGGATCACCACAATTGACTAGGATAGGACCTCACACTAAACTTATTGCTGATTAGGTACATGATGTACCTGAACAAAAAGAAAGTGGTTAATGTAGCCGTAGGATTTGCATATAACTATTTCATCTACAGACAGAATATCCTGTTAGTTGTTCAACTCCAAACACACTTTACTTCTACTTTTATTTCCTAAGTGATCATGGTGTGCAAATTATAATTACTGCATTCTTAAAGGGAAATAACCTGATGTGTCTTGCAGCTAATATATTCAGCTTCCATTTTAGAGTCTTTGGGTGTTGCAATGTCTTATCAGGTGCAGATATAGCTTCTCACGTTCCAGCATCCTAACAGAGATTTAGTGGCATGGAGATTACCAAAGAGTTGAACAATTTTAGCTGTTGTTGGCAAATACTGGGGATTCTTTAGCATATCTACTTTAAAAATGTCATAGGAATACATTTATGTTGTTTCTTATCTATTTCATGAGCTAATAATTACAGTCAGAGCATATCTGCAGAATTCCTGAATCTCCAAATTCATACTCCAATATCTGTGATCCTCTGTGCCTTTTCTATATTCCCTTGATCTTCAATGAATGCCCTCTGCTTTGACTTTACTCAAAAACAGTGGACTTGTATAGGCAAACTCCAGCCATAAGCCAGCATTTCCTTATATTTTTATCACTTCTTGGCTAGTGAATGATGAATGGGAAGAATAAGGGGAGTGTGTGGCAAAGGAAGCTTATATTTTACTCCAAATTTATCTCCTCTGAATCTAGCCTCCCTCTCTGCTTTTCAGATGGTCATTTGCAGTCTATGCTCATCTCTTTATTGTGAAATTCACAACAGTACACCATAATCAAAAAACATCCTGAATCACTCCTGCTGGTTCTTTTAGTACTGCACCCTGTGACCAAAGGTACAATAAATGATAGTTTGAGTAACAGTTGTACAACTGCCGAGTAAGAGTTGTGTTCCCCAAAATGATGGAATCCTAACTTTTCCACTTAACCAATTTCATATGTTAGGATCTGTTCCCAACAGAATTCCATTCCTTGTGTTAATTTACAATTGAACCATAGTTCAATTGACAACAAGGAAAAATAACTCACTGTTGGTGACAGAACTTTGAGCAGGAAAAGAATCTCTGTCTAGACTGGAAACCTAAGCCTAGAGGTCACTTAGCCAGAAACAAAGGCCAGAATCCTGCCTTGGAACAGTTCTGATGCTGACAGCACTCTCATCACTGTCCAATAGAGATGCTGCGTCAAAGACTATTAACACAGGCGGACTGGATACCTGCTGTCCCTGTGAGCATTACAGCTCATCTTGACCCAGAAATGACTATCTGTGTTTTGTGGTAAAATTGCACTTTTCTCTCTTCTCTCAGAGTTCCAGAAAGGTACAGATTATATAAAAGTCTTTCCTATTACAGCTCTATCTTTTCCTGTTTTCCCCCATCACATTTATCCCATCTCTTCCCCATGCTAAATTGGCCAGGCAAGGAAAGACTACCATAATGACTGACAGTGGCCTCCTTTCCTGTTCTCTGTGTCCTTTCTCCTTCCACAGTCCATCTGCCACAGGAGTTGACTTTTCCTTCATAGTCCTTTCTGATGTCCATATTTCCCTCCAAGATACTTATTCTCTCAACTCAGCTTTCATGTGGTTAAGGTACCTCCTCAATGCCCTGGAAACCATTCTATTGGCCACTGAGTTGGCCACTGAGTGACACTTTATATGGGAGACATCGAGGGACTTAGGAACTAGTCATTTTAATTGATAGAAAAATGCATTGATTTAATATCCCCCAAATATGAATCCCCAATATTCTTCATAGATTTGCTAAGTCCACAAAACAGTCTTTGAAACATGGCCAACTAAGTGACTTTGAGGTCCCTATATTGGATGGTCCCAGGCAGAACTGGCTCAGTACCAGCCAGTATTGTTGAGGATTACAAGCGTACTGAAAAATATACATCCCTGGGACCTTCCTGGTGGCGCAGGGGTTAATGTTTCAGCACCATCAAGCTATCGCCAGCCACTGGACATGAGTTCGATCCTCGGCCAGGGAATTAATCCACATGAGGCAGCATACCTCTCCTGTCTTGCCCGCTGCTCCCCTCAGCAGTGTATTTCAATAGATCTGCCTGTTCTGCTCCCCACTCTGGTTCTGGTGAACCCTCTCACCTTCCACAACTCTGGCCTATGCCCCGGTTCTTGAATTCATAAATAAATAAAATGTCTAAAAAGAAAGAAAGAAAAATATACATTCCAATTTGTTGTTAGTACAGCAGTACTAACTTGTACTAAATGGTATTAATCAGTATAAGCATTGAATTTGATAAATACTAAGATTAATAGATAAATCCAGCATACTTAGATTGTCTCATAAATTGTTTCATAAATTTCACATACTACAATTCTAATATACTTTTCTCTCTTGAGTATTGGAGAACAGTTGGAGTCCTTACTGACAATGTCCTGTTTCAGGTATTGGGAAATCCTCTCCAGGTTTAAAATTATCAGGTGGGGGAGGATGAACAAGGAGCAAAGTTGAGACCTATGTTTCTGGTAAGCTCAGCATTGCCCATGGGATGACAGAGGGTGCACACTCAGTTAGTGATTAGGAACTGCTGGGCTAAGATGCTATTTGTTCGGTTTCCAACACCTCACTGTATAGTAGTTGCCCCTCTGGCAGGTTAGAGGAGCTCTGTTTGAGATCAAGCTTGTTTGAGGGCGTGGCTACTCCTCATACTGTGAAGAGGACAATCTACTCTTTTTAAAGGTACCTTGCTTCCTTGCAGGCACCAAAAGCAAGCTGGACAGAAGAGCCATGTCTCCCCTTGGTGTGCCCTTCTACTACCTTCTTCTAAGGTTCACCAAGGCTTAGGCAAGGCTCTTTTGTCTCTTGGAAGTCCAGCCTGTTAATAACTGCCATTTGCATTTCTATTCCCCACCCTTCTTCTTCTCCTCTAGCCCCATTTTTTTTTTTTTTTTTCCTGCTTAGTGGCTGAATTCAAACCTGCAAGGCTAACCTCTGGTTGGCCCCCACAGGGCCTTCAACCACCAGCTCCCATTGTCTCTGTGGCAGGAGACAGCAAAAAAGGTGGACCCCTGGCTATCTAGATGAGCTCTCTCCTCTACCTCACCTCCACTTCCAGGCCCCTTCCTCCTTCCTTCTGGCTCACTTATCCCAGGACAGCTTCCCAGCTGGCAACTAGCCTCAAGGAATCCCGTTCTAGATAATATGGGGTCTGGAAAGGTGAGGAGCACTGGAGCCACAGAGAGCACTAGAAAAATCTGAGAGCTGAGATGAACAACACTGACACTCTTCTCTTCATGGAATCACAGAACACCTTGACATGATGGATTTAACAGGGAAGTTGTAAAGAAATTTGATGTGGAGAGAAGTTCTGACAGTCAGAGCTCACACAGCCACGGTGGGACTAGGCCAGCTAGATTAAGCAAAAGATCATGCAAACAATCTTTGAAAATCAACGAGTGATTTGGGAATTACTAGAGTGCTATGTGAAATAACACCACAATCTAAACACTGGGGAAGTCATTTCAGGTATACCCTTTTTTAAAGAATTATAAAAAGATAGGATTGAATTTTAATTTACATGTTAATTTCTATATTAATTCATATGACATTATGGGCCATTAAATACTTTAATATCATTCTTAGTTAAAAAACTATGTTACCAATGAAAATTGTTTGCTGGGCCTCCCTGGTGGCGCAGCGGTTGAGCGCTGCACTGTGGAGCTGTCGACAGCTCGCGATGCGAGTTCGACACCCAGCCGGGGAGAATCCCACATGGTGCGGCAGACCTCTCCTGCCTTGCCCGCTGCTCCCCTCAGCAGTGTATTTCTGATCTGCCTGTTCTGCTCCCCGTTCTGTCTCTGGTGAACCCTCTCGCCGCCCCGCGCCTCTGGCCTGTACCCCAGCTTGTATTTATAAATAAATAAATCTAAAAAAAAAAAAAGAAAAAGAAAATTGTTTGCTTTTGGCAAGCTAAGGCATTTCACACCCCCTCCTCAACCTGTGTGAAGACGCTCAAAGGAAACACTCTTGATATCCAGGCCCTGACACTGAGTAGACAATGAATAGAGGTGATTTTGACTCTGTGTTCTTGATCACTGGTAAGAGCAGTACGTGCATGGCAACAGCAAGAACCACTCAGGGAGCTTTGGCAGACACAGGTCTCACAGCCGCCCATTGGTATTAAGTACAAGAAATGTAAGAGAAACAAAACTGGAGCTTGTCCAAGCAACTGACAACACAATGCAGCATAATGGAAAACAACTGCCAAATGGAATCACAAATCATGCAAAAAATGCCCTGACAAAAGTGATCTTGGGGAGCTGCTCAAAGAATATGCTAATCTATGGATAATATTTGTTAGGTCAGAGTAAAACATGCTATATGTACTAACCATTTGTTAGGTCACAATAAAATATGCTCTGTGTACTTTCTGAAGGAGTATCGTGTGTGTTGCATCACAGGAACTTTATGTCAACAGCACTTAGAAAATACTGCAATTACCTGGAGCTAGTATTGACCATTACTTCCAGTAGTCCCCCACCATAAGTGTAACTCTAATAATCAAATTTTCCTGGGTTTGGTAGTCTATTAATCACACTCCAAGTTTTGAGTTGAAAGAATCAAGAGAATATAAAGTGTTAAAAGGAACCATAAGTATTTCTAAACCAGCAAACTTGATATCAATGCTATTCAGGCTTGCACTAAAACATTTTCAATGGAGATAAAATTCACATAACCTATTCTGAGCATTTTAAAGTACACAATTCAATGCTTTTTAGTAGACTCACAATGCTGTGTAACCATTAGCATGAAGCAATTGCAGAATATTTCCATTATCCCTGAAAAGAAACCTTTCTTATAATGAAAACATATTTCTTTAATGTAACACATAAAGTTCAACACTATTTATACATTTTCAGATTTTTTAAATGCCAATAGAAGACAATAAAGACGTTAATGTCCTAGGGGAAAGGAGTCACTTGAAACAGGGAGAGAGAAATATCAAAGCCAGTGTCAATAATCCATTATTTGGGGAGGTTGTGGTAGCCTGCCTGTGAGCACCCGCTTTGCCCCCCCACCAATGATTTTTGCCTCTGGTAGTCACGCCATGTGTGATTCTCTCCCTCACTGTGGATTGGTCTCTGCAACCAACAGAAAACTGCAGAAGTAATGCTGTGAGACTTGCAAGAGACTGGGTTATAAAAATAACAGTGCAGTTTTGCCTTGTTCCACTTCTCCCTCTTTCTCTCTCTCACCTCCCTCTGGGGGAAGCCAACTGCCATCCCATGAAGATGGTCAGGCAGCCTAGAGAATGACTCTGGTATCAAGAGGATAAGGAATGGAAACCTCCTGTCAATAGCCATGTGAGGCCGCCATCTTGGAAATGCATGGTCCAGTCAAACCTGTAGAGGACTGCAGCCCCAGTCAACACCTTGATGAGACCCCCATCAGAGATCATGAGCGTCAGCCATCCAGCTACTAAGTGGCTTCTGGATTCCAGAATTTTAGAAACTTTTTGTGATAATAAAGGTTTGTGTTTGTATACTGCCAATTTTTAAAGTAAACTGTTAAAGAGTAATAGCTGCTATGGTAGTGTTAAGGTAATAATTCAGCAAAGCTATTCACACAGGAGGAGGAAGTTCTGTGTCTCACAGAGCCAAGGACCTGAAGCTCATAAACATACACACTATGCACAAACCATTCACTGGCATTAAGCTTGAGCAGGTCAAACTGCAACTTCCTTGACATAGTCCTTTGTCTGCCACCAGGAAGCCTTGTTACAACTGCTCTTCCCAGTTAAATTAATCCTTGTTCAAACGAGACCTATCTCCTAAAGAAATTATCAGAGAGGCCTATGTGTTATGATTTCTTCTGGGCCACATTTTTGCCTACAGATGGAGGACTATGAGCCCCTCATTTTCTAGGAATGGTTCTGACAGAAAGGTGAAATAAATACTTTCCAGAAAGGCCTTCGAATTTCCTTGTGTTTCTTTTCACTAGATTTTTCTGAAAGAACTAAAACCAACCCACCAACAAAATAAAACAATTTAAAGTAAATGCAAACCAACCTAAAATAAGTAGGGGGTCAAAGAGGAGAGAGTTTGAAAATGTTATATCAGATGTTAATACCTTTACTATTCATTGCTTTTCTGGAAAAAAACTGGTTTCTCCTTCTCTGCTGAAAAACTTACTCAGACCCCCTATTCTGTGAGTTCCTCAAACCATTCTACAATGTTTTCTCTTGGCAACAAAATATGTTTATATAATTCAAACCTCCAGTCTGTTCACATCTTGTTGAAACTTGTTATGCTTTGTTAACGCCTAGTAAAGTAAATGCATTTTTAGACTTTAGACTTAAGCCATTTTTGACTCGCTGTCTGCCTGATACCGTCAATTTTAGTCACCTTGTCAATAGTCACGGGAGGTGGGGTTCATTTTCTCTCTGCAGGAATGTGACCAAAACGTATTTAATGATCTGGGGGCCTGGTTGTCTTACATTTGCAGTTGCTTTTAGATGGCAGCTGTCACAATAAGCCAGATGCTGTCCAGTTACTAACATTAGCACTTGGGAGCAGAGGAGCTCATCTCCTGTTTCATCAAATGAAACCATAATAGAAGCATTTTGTTAGTTGGGCATAAAGGGCAAATCCTGGCTCCATGGGGCCACTGGTTTACAAAACAGACCAAAAAAAGTGGGAAAGGCAGACACAGCTCTGGTGCTCTCAACCAAGTGTTCAAAGTAATAATGTCTTCCACCTGGCCCTTTTCTACCTCCTGTTTCTGTTGGTCTTTTGAACTGTGCTTTGTCGGTGAGCTTACTTACCATTAAAAAATAATAAGAAGAAAAAATTAAAAAAAGAAGACCTCCCTGGTGGCCTAAGGGTTAAATCTCAGCACTATTACTGCTAGGACGTGAGTTCAATCCCCAGCCAGGGACCTAACCCACATATGACACAGCAGACTTCTCCTGTCTCGACCACTGCTCCCCTTAAGTGTATTTCAGTAGATCCATCTGTTCTGCTCCCCACTCTGTCTCTGGTGAGTCCTCTCAACCCCACCTCTCCTAGCTCCTGCACCTCTGACCTACACCACAGTTCTTCTATGCAAATAAATAGATGAATAAAAATTTAACAAACATATTCCTTACATTTTGACGTGTTTTAATGATGAAGAAAATCCCAGAAACAACAAAACAGATATCTGTGCATATATAGCATCAAGATTGAAGAAATGTTAAATTTAGTTCCCCTGTTTTGGAGAGAAAACGTGTTTTAGTCTGTAGCCCTGTAGTGTACACACCCAGGGCAAAACCCACTGACCCATGCTTCTGTACAGGCCCCTCCCTTTGAGTCACAGACATTGTGACTTGTTTCCAATTAATAGAATGTGGTTAAGATGATGGGATTCCACTGACTTGATTAGGTTACATCATATGGCACAGGTTAAGGGATTTAGTAGATGTAATCAAAGGCCCTAATCAGTTGAGTTTAAGTTTATTAAAATGGAGATTACCCTGTTTGGGCCTTCAAAGACATCTGGAGATTCAAGACTTGGCAATAACAGACCACCTCTCTCCTCATTACTTACTTTGAAAAAATTAGCTGCTGTAAATTCTACAGTTGTAAGAAAATTAATTCTGCCAACAACCAGAGGGAGGTTGGAAGTGGACTTTTTCTAGTCAGTCTTCCAAATGAGAACACAATGTGGACGACACTTGAAGTCATGCTGGTGAGAGCCTGACCACAGTATACAGCAAAACCTGGACTTCTACAGAGACTAAGGTGGTAAATGGGTGTCATTTCAGCTATTAAGTGTGTAGTGATCAGCATGCTACTAGAGATAGAAAGCAATACAAACTCTGATCTCATTCCTGCACTGCCTTCCCCAGAGGTAACCATATGAAATGATGTTTAGACTTACTAGAATGAAGGAAAATGCAAATTAAAACTAAAAGTTGCTGGGCCTCCCTGGTGGCGCGAGGGGTTAAGTATCAGCACTATGAAGCCATCACAGCCACTGCAGTATGAGTTCATTTGTTCCCCAGCCAGGGAGCTTCCCATATGGCGCAGCAGACCTCTTCTGTCTCGCCCGCTGCTCCCCTCAGCAATGTATTTCAGTAGATCCTTCTGTTCTGCTCTCCACTCTCTCTGGTGAATCCTCTCACCCTCCCCAACACCCCCCCGCCAAACACACACATCTGGCCTACACCCCAGCTCTTGTATGCATAAATAAATAAATCTTTTTTAAAGAAAAGCCAAAAGCTGCTATTTCACAGCCTTCAAATTGGCAAAAACTAAAATGCTTGACGACCCCAAACACTGAAGTAATAGGAGTTTTATTTACTGGAACTGAAAATGAAAATGAGCGCAGCCATTATGGAAAAAAGTTTTATAATACCTATATGAGCTTTTAACATGTTTTTATACCTTTACCAGGTATATTCTACATAGGTTTTAGCATGTATTATATTCATAAACAATATTTGGTATTTTTGTGTTTTAATTTTTATTAAATAGCACACCTTTGCAACTTAGTTTTTATTTGAATCGTTATTGAAATGTATCTATTTTTGATACACATCAATTATTCTTTTTAGCTCAGTAAAATATTCCAGTATGTTACCATTCTATATGTCATCCATTCCCAAAACTATCCTCGGGTGAACACATATATAGTCATCTTGGGGACATTTTCTATGGAGTATATAGATCACAAAGACATTTAAAATTTCTCTGTGAAATGACTATACTAATTTTCATTCCTCCAACATTTATTAACACGTATTGCCCCAACATTTAAGGTGGTCAGGTATTTTAATTTTTGTCATTTTGAAGGGTGTGAAAAAGCTTCTTGTTTAAATTTGTATTTCCCTTCATTCTAATAAGACTGAACATCTCTTCTTATGTTTTAATCATTCTGATTTCCTCTTTGCTGAATTTCATGTTCATATCTTTTGCACTTTAGCTGTTTTGTCTTTTGGGTTTTACATTTTAAAAAGGACAGGTTTATTAGAAAAAGCAGAAAGAAAAAGAGAGAGACACCTGCATAGGCACAGATGGGCAGTCTTGGTAGGAGAGCTGCATTTTCTCCTGCAGGGTAGTTATTGCTTTCCCTATTGACTTGGAGGACATGTTTATATATTCTGGCTCTCAGTCTCTCACCAGTTATATGCATTACAGATCTCTACTCCAATCAGTTCCTTTTCAAAAAATGTATTTACTATGAGTCTTGGTTTTCTCAATTGCAAAATGTCAGTTATACCACGTAATTCACAGATCTATGAGAAAGTATCCATGCCTCCAGAACCAGGCACAGTGTAGGTGCTCAGTAAATGTGAATATTCTCCATCTGTCTTTTAAAGACGTTCCTGATCGGGCCTCCCCGGTGGCGCAACAGTTAAGCGCTGCGCTATGGAGCTGTCGGCAGCGGCGACGCAAGTTCGACGCCTGGCCGGGGAGAATCCCACATGGTGAGGCAGACTTCTCCTGCCTTGCCCGCTGCTCCCCTCAGCAGTGTATTTCTGATCTGCCTGTTCTGCTACCCGCTCCGTCTCTGGTGAACCCTCTCGCCGCCCCACGCCTCTGGCCTGTACCCCAGCTTGTATGTATAAATAAAAAATAAATCTTTAAAAAAAATAAAAAAAATAAAGACGTTCCTGATCTAGTTAATAAGGCAGTGGCTAAGAGAATTGGCTCTGGAGTTGGACTGAGATCTTAACAAACGCCACATGACTACTGTTTGGACAAGGCACCTTAAACTAAACCTCAGCTTACTCACTTGTAAAATAAATATTAAAACGCTTACTTTATAGAGCTATTGTAAGGAATAATATTTAGCACAGTGCCTGTCACATAATAAGCATTCAAAATATGGTAGCTACCATTACTTTATAGCTATTATTAGGAAAATGAGAATTGCATACAAATAACAAACGTGAGTTAGATTATGATAAACTCTATAAGAGAAGTACTAGGTAACTGGTATCAGAATGCAGAGGTGATGGACAGGTTACCTCTACCCAGGTGGGGATGGAGGTTCACCAAAGGCTTCATGGAGGAAATGCCATGCAGCTTAGAAGAAGGGTATTTAGGATATAAATACTAAACTGTGGAGGAGTAGAGAATTTTAGCAAATAAATAAAACCAAAAATGTGGAGGAGGTAAGCAAAACAAGGAAAGAAAACCCCTAGTACTCCAGCTGTGTGAAAGTGTAGGGTCATGGGAGAGGGTCTTACACATAATCTGGAAAGGAATATTAAGATCAAATCATGGTCTTTTTGAGGTTTTTGGAATGGTTTAAGACTTTAAAGTCAGATAGTGAGAAAAGAGTATTTAATCTTTGAAAATATCGCAGCACATTTTGCACTAAATAGTACACAGTGCTCTAAGAAGGCCTCTCTCTGTGTAACGACGGAGTGCTTTTGGTTATGAAATAAATCTATAACATAGGGGTCAGGGAATGAGTTACCCAGAAGTGGGAGGGTGGGGAAACCAGAGACTGTGCATGTGTCTGACATAAAGGAATCCAACAGGAATGTCAGGGCACACAGGTCAATGGCACTTTGGAATCCAACGTGGAGCTGCTTAATTACCATCTCATACTATAGGATCAGTTCCTGAAATGGCCCAGAAAAGCCAAAAAGCATAAAACCTTCTTTCATAAACATTTCATATTGTCCCAGATAATAGTTGTAGCCACATTAAAAAAAAAATACATTTCCATTGGAAAGTTGCGTTTTGGACAGAATGTGCAGCGTTTATTATTCACCTAAATCATAGAATTTAGGGGTACCAAAATAAATTGGATTTATAATCATCATGATTTCTGGTGTTTCATCTATTATAGATCTTATTTTTTTCCAATTTATCATCACATGATCACTAACTTTAAAAGATATTGATACTTTGTTCTTATGTACATGAGTGGTCTAAATTAGTCCAACTCATAGAAGCAGAGAATAGAATGGCAGTTACTAGAGGTCTGGGGAGCGAAGAAGAGAGAGGTATAAGTTAAAGGTGCTAAGCTTCAGTTATACAAGACAAATAAATCTTATAGATCTACTGTTAGCTATAGAGACTATTATTAATACTGTATTGTATCCTAAAATTTTGTCAAGAGAGTAGATGTTATGTTAAATGTTCTAGTGAGTACGATGGGAAGAAACAAATAGTAAGTGAAGGAGGATGGGAAAAAAACTTTGGAGGTGATGGCTATGTTAATGGCAAAGATTGTGGTGATAGTTTCACAGGTATATATTCATCTCTAAATTCATACATTAAATAGGTATAGTTTTTTTTGTATGTCAATCATGTCTTAATGAAATGGTTTGTAAAATGCTTTGGTCTTATATTATTGTTTACTTAATAGGTGGACATTTCAAAATCTATTTATATACTAATAAGAGAAGTGAATTTCAAAAGATAATTACACATAGCTGCTATACCTTGTGCATCCATATTATGCGTCTGAAGTTAGAACTGTTCTTATTTTTTTAGGCAAGTTCTAGCCTTCTCAACATGGTGAATGTTTTTCTTAAACAGAAAATGGTAATTCTGTTAGCAAAACCAGGAATGAATCATGCCACAAGAAATTTCCATCCCTTGACCTCCATCCACCCATTAAAGAAAATCCAAAGATATTGTGCCAAAGCAAAAATAGAGAATGTTTACCATAAAGTTACCATATTGCTGTTCTTGTTGGTACAAAATGATTTTGCTGGTTTTGATTTCCCAGTGTGCCAGATGGAACTGAAATGGTTTTGAGAGCCCAGCAGTATTTCTTCAGTTTCTACCAGGCCTTTTTTAGCATCTGGCAAAAAGTAAGTAAATAGCAGGTGTATTCACTGCTGCTTGTTTATTTTTCAGATCCATTCCATATCCATTTCAATCTTTCTTCTCATACTAACCTAATTCATAGAAAGCATGGGAAGCATTTTGAAACAAAGTTATTGCTATGGAAGTTTATTTATCAGGGACTTTATAAATAAAACAGTTAATCAGAACACTCCATCCTTGGTTAAGTCAGAAAATAAAGAAGTATGAGACTTAGGAATTGATAGCTAGTTTTATATTCTTTACTACAAAAGACCTTTTAGCTAGATTTCATTGAAGTTTTATCTCTGTATGCATCATTATAAACCAATATCCACCTGAAGCTTATATAATGTTATAATGCAATGTTACTTCAGTATTTTTTTAATTTGCACAATGAACAAAATAAAATTAAATGAAATAGTATTCCTAGGAGACAAGGAGTAGGAGTACTAATGGGAGTTGTGGTTCCTATTCAATCCATGTAGGTTATTTTTTGTTTATTGACCAAACATTAGACATCTATGTCATTCCTTTAAAAATAGCCCATCTGCAAGTTTTAGGAAGGAAAAAAAATCTAATAAAAAATGAGCTTCTGGGCCTCCCTAGTGGCGCAGTGGTTGAGCGCTGCGCTGTGGAGCTGTGGAGCTGTCTGCCTCGCCCTCTGCTCTCCTCAGCAGTGTATTTCTGATCTGCCTGTTCTGCTCCCCACTCTGTCTCTGGTGAGCCCTCTTGCCTCCCCACACCTCTGGCCTGTACCCCAGCTTGTATGTATAAATAAATAAATCTTAAAAAAATAAAAATGAGTTTCTGAAGAATATAAAAACACTAATTCCAAGGGATATATGTATTCCTGTGTTCACTGCAACCCTATTTACAATAGCTAAATTATGGAAATAGACTAAGTGCCCAAGGACAGAGAAGTGGATCAGAAAAATGTGTGATATATGTATAGTGGAATATTACTCAGCTATAAAAAAAGAATGAACTCCTACCATTTGCGACAACATGAGTGGAATTGGAAAAAATGTTGCAAAGTCAGAAAGAGAAAGGAAAACACTGAATGGTCTCACTTATATATGGAATATAGAGAAAGATAACAAAATGTCAGTCAAAACCACACCAATAATAAACTTTTAACATCTACTGCAAAACTGAGGCAACCAGAGGGGGAGGGTGGTAGGAAAGAATGGAGGAGGGTAGGGGCCCAGTAGACATGGTAGAGGGTTGTTGGGGTACTGGTGTTGGGCAGAGTGTGAAACCATACATTTGTAGAGGTTTGAGCCTATAATCCCCAGGCAGATACAAAGATGTAAACCTACTTTACATCAATATACATAATTTTGGGGAAAAAGTGACCTTTTCCATGACAAATACATTAAATGAATAAATTGTCATTTTGATTTTACAAAAAGAAAAATGGGTCTCTAAGAAGTTATGTGACCCCTAATAGTATGATGTGATGGTGGTTTTAATGGGAGACACAAGTCTTGCGAATCCTTATCTATATTTGTTGCTGGTCAAATCATGATTCACAAATGATACTTGAAGTGCTATATTTCATCAAGAGAGGTTTATCTTTGTTAATAAATGGAAGTGAGGCAATTTTTTATATTTCTATCAATTTGCTGTAATTTTCCCCAAGTAGCTGTTCCAGATGGTGTGTGAGAGACCGGAACACCGGGTATTAAATGTTTTTAGGATATAATGCCATCTCTAATAATACTTTCTTCTAGATAACATGGCCAACCTTTTCCTTCTTAATACCATCTAATAAACAGAGAAGAGATCTGCCAGTTGGAAAAGTTTGCCTTCAGAAGTAAGGCTATTTATTTCTATAGACTTTATCATCTATAAAGCTTGGACAGAAACACAGTTCATGTTAGTGAATGATTTGACCTTGTTGGTAAATAAAACATAGGCACTTCTAATCCATATTATACTTCAAGTATGTTCAAAGGCATTGTTTTTTCAAGGGAGCTTCACTAGCTCAATCACTGTTAATTTATGATACAATTCCAGGTGTACAAAGTAAATGTTCGGGCCCTCACACTTGTTTTCTCTTTCTTCTTTGGTTCAAATCCTAAGAGTTCATTTGAGCACAAGACTCTGTTTAAAAAGTCCGTTTCTACATAGATATTGTACATAGGTCTGTCTTTGTTGTCACCTCCTGGAAACCATGGAAATACAATGACTGATATTGTTTACCCATGTGAGCAGAGCTGCAGGTTCTTCTTAGATTACTTATGCAAAAATGTCCCTAATGCTTTCTCTTGTCATCATGAAATTCAACATTCTTAACATCATGCCTGCAAAAATTGGGAAAGAGTCTTATTGATCGGTTATGATCAACCAAGAAGGAATTGGAACCCACTCCTCTCCCCAGGTCTCCTATCCTTGGCCACAGCAGCACACTCTCCCTATTGGCAGAGGAAGCTCGGGACAGATGGGATGTTAATAAGAATCTTGGAACAAGACTTGGCTGTGTTCAGACCCTGCTTTCAGTTTCTTGTCTGCTTATTCCAGTAGAAATCACTGGGACTGTGTTGGGTCTGAAAGATTCACGTGGGCAAGCAAGGTGTGCATTGCAACAACTTTGATCTGATCAAAGATAACATCTAGCTCTTCCCCTCTCCCTACTCTATAGGTAGATGCAACATAAACAAATGCCTAATGGCATTTAAACTTAGTCCAATCTAACATACAAAATGATCTTTTTCATATAAAAATATCTCATTTGGATAAAAATGTTCTCTTTCAGATAAATCCCTCTCTCTTCCTTTTCCCTACGATGGTATAGTTGCCACAGAAGGCATTAAGGGTGGTAATACCTCTTATGTTGGGGGACAAGGTTTCTTTGGTCTTATGCTAAATTTGGATTGTGGCCTGGCAATATCTGCCGGCCTCTAGAGTGATATTGTTTGATTGAATGGCTCCAAGCCTGCTGTTTGGATTGGTGAACCCATGGGTATTCCTTTGGGCAATGCCTCCAAGTAGCACCAATCAGGTCTTGCTCTGTTTCATCCTCCACGTGGTCATCTGACCAGGTTGATCCTTGGCCTTGGTCATGGATCACTCTGCCTTATCCTAGGAGCTCCATGGCCCCCAACAATGTCCACATCTCATGGGAAAAGAGTAGCCTGGGAAGGTATATTTCAAGGTGTTTCTCTACTACCATGTTGCACCCCCAAACTGATCTGGATGGACTATATCCTGCTGTTTCTGTGACTCCTTATACCCCTTAAATAAGGTGTCTTGTTCCCTGAGACCCAAGAAGCAATAAAACAGCAACCCAAGCAGTCAACTTATATTACAAAGTTCAGAGGAAAGGATCAGGGCACATCTCTCAGGCCATCTCACTCTGTTCCTCTCCCAGTTTCCCTGATACAATTGTCTCAGGGCTGGAAAAGGGGGCAGGTTTCTCCCCTCCTCTCTTGCTCCTGTTTCCCCTTACATAAAACTCTAAGTAAAGAAAAAAGTAAATGAATTTAGCTATTCCTTTCATAATGGAAAAAGCCTCACCTAAAAGCTCTTTGCTTTGTTTCATTTAAACCAAACTACAGTTTAAATGTCAGGAACTGAATATTATCTGTACTTTTGTTGTTGTGAGTTTTGTCTTGTGTTCCTTTTATAGAAACCCTAATCTTGAGTGTCCAAGGACTATGGCCATGTATGGGGAACATCAGAAATAAAACAAGCACAAAAGTCATCATCAAAGTATTCCCCTATTATATTTATGCTAAACCAAATAAATCCTCACAGAAATAATTTAGCAAAATAGATACAACTTTTGATGCTCTTCTCTAGATCAGGAAACTAAGTTTTATCCAGATTTCAAGCTGCATCTGACAGACTCCCATGCCCGCCTTCCTTTCAGTGCACCATGCTGCCTCTGTTGAAAATCTGAAAGTTTAGATATAGATAGATCAAGAGGTAAGAGTGGAGGTCAGAAAGGTATCAAACAAATGGCATCATCCATGCCACCTAACATTTGGGGACAGAGCAGAGACAAATGTGATTCATGTCTAGTCTAATCAAGAGCAAACGCCACTGTGGCAGGCGAACTTGGTGCCCAATCATTCAAGTCAATCCTGGGCCTCCCAGTAGAAGTGTGTCATTCAGTAGTAGAAAAGACTGGCACATCTGATTGCTTGTTAAAAATAAAACAGGATCAATAGATGACTTTGTTAAAATAGAGCAGACTTTGAGGCACATTTAGAATTCTTGATATCTGGGAAGCTCAGAAATCATTCCATAATTTTGTGAAGAGAGGAAGAATCACTCTGCTTTTTTGATTTCTGTCTTTAATGCTGTCTCCCAACTCTCCACTCCTCGGGTGAATGTCATATAGTATGAGTTCAGAGGATTTAATACTGAGTTATCATCTTGCTAAAAAAGTCATTTCAAGGCTGCTTCATTTAAGCTTATAAACACAATGTGTTGGGTTTTTTTTTTTTTTTAGTTGCAGAGTTTACTCTCCGTGTAACATTATTTTTTCTTACTATATTTGACTTTATAAAGAATCGTCACAAGGGAAGAAGTCTCCAAGAAGGACGAGCTTCCGCCCTTGGACAGGGTGAGGAGGACACCCCCACATGGCTGTACTGTCTTTGCAGGGGGTGTTAGCACCTGAGTAGGATGGAAGGAGCCCAGTCCAGATAAGAGTGGGTACTATTGTGGTTTATAAAAAAAGTATATTTTTGTCATTCAGATGACCAAACCATATTTCTCATAGATATTTAGTTTTCATTCACAGTTCCTGGCTCAGTATTGAGAATGACAAAGGTATTGTGTTAATGAAGGGGCTTTTAGAAACATTCACGCATTTGCACTGGTTGCAGGAGAACCAGACTTGTGAACGGTAGGCTGGAACTTCCTATCTATACCGTGACCCCAGGGAGGGAGGAGGAACTGAAGACGGAGTTCAGTTGCCAACAGCTCATGATTTTATTAATCATACCTAAGTAATGAAGCTTCCTTAAAAAACCCAAGAGGAAGGCTTGAGAGAGATTCTAAACTGGTAAATGTGGGGTGGGCTGGGAGAGTGGCCTTCCTGGAGAGGACATGGAAGCGCTGTGCCCTTTCCCATATCTTGCCATATGTTTTTCTTCCATCTGTCTGTCCTGAGTAATATCCTCTTGTGATAAATCAGTAATCCAGTGAAAAATGGGTTTCCTGAGTTTTGTGATCTGTTCTAACAAGTAAACTAAACCTGAGAAGGTGGCCATGGGAACCCCAATCTCTGCTTGACAGAGGCTGCACAGTGCACTAGAAGGAAGGTGGGCTTGGGAGTTTGTCAGATACAGTTTGAAATCTGTTTGGGCAAAGTTTATTTTCCTGATCTAGTGAAGAACACCAAAGGGTATATCCATTTTGCCAAATAATTTCTGCAAGGATTGGGTTAGCATAAATGTAATGAGGGGAATAATTTGAAGATCACTTTTGCGCTTGTTTTATTTCTGATGTTCCCCATATATGGTCATGGTCCTTGGACACTCAAGATTAGGGTTTATATAAAAGGAACACAAAATAAAATTCGCAATAACAACAAAAGGACAGATAATATTCAGTTCCTGACATTTAAACTATGGTTTAGTTTAAATGAAGCAAAGCAAAGGCCTTTCAGGCGAGGTTCTTGCCAAAAGAAAGGAATAGCTAAATTCATTTACTATTTCCTTTAATTTAGAGTTTTATGTAAGGGGCAAAGGGAGAAGAGAGGATGGGAGAGCTGACTGGTCAGAAACAAGATAACTGCCTGGGTTTGTGACCACTTTGTGAAGACAGTGATCTGAAGGTGGCTAAGCCCTTTTACCTGTGGACTCTGATGTGGGTCTGCTAGACTAAAGTGGCTTGTTGAGCCACCATTCCTTGTTACCTGCAGTTCTGCATTCCTATACAAACATCAAAACTGCCTGATCAACAGTCACAGCAAAACCTTACAAGGTGCCTTTCATATCAACCAAGAGTAGAAAGCATGATCATTCAGGGAAGGCTATGCATCACGAGGTATGACTGGGAACACCGGGGGCTGAGGACCAAGGTATGACAAGGGACCCCAGAAGCTGATCAGTGGAACGCCTTGTTGATAAGATTAGAACCATGGCCAGGGGTCTGAGGCATTGTTTCTGTTACAACACTTGGTCATCAAGCAGATAAAAATTATCTGGTCAGCAGACCCGAAGCCCTAGATGGCAAAAACACATTCTTTAGTTTCACCCATATTTTTCTCTTTGTCCTTCTAATCCACATAACTGATGCTGTATGATTATTCTATCAATAAAAAGGTCAGGATCTTGTTCATTCAGCAGCAACCTGCATTATGTAGCCTGCTCCACAGGTCCTGTGTATCAGTGTAGTGTTGCCCAATGCAATACTCTGACACTATCTCCGGTAGACAGAGTTAACAGAATTGAATAGAACTGCCTGTCTCTGTAGGCAGAATTCAGCTGAATTAAGTAAAATTCTTGGATATTGTGTTGATGTATAAGAACTGCTTGTGGGTGTGGGGAAGCCTCACGTGCACCCACATGGCAGTCTGGTCAGGTGTCGGCACAGCAGGGCAGCAGTCTGGGGAGTCAGAACCCTCAGAGAATCAGGAGGGCTTCAGGGAGTTGGAGAGGTGGTCATCAAACCTCAGGCAGTGTTGTACTCTGAGTGTGGTGATAACCACACACATATGGGGGAGTGGGCAGTGGCAACAACCAAAGGATGTTTATATATTGGGGGACTGATCAAGTGAGCAGGTATATTAAGGGCAACTGGGGATCAATTTCTCATTGTTGGAGAGGGGGAGAAAACTGAATGAATATGGTGATGTCAGGTTGGAATTGGGAGTGTCATACATGGATTTTCAATATATAGAAAAGCAACAAAAAACTCTAAGTAGACTTTACTGTACACACAGAAACACATGGTTCTGTCCATTGAGGTCTTGGTGCAGTGACTCTCTTATGCCCCATAGCAGTGGGTGAAACAGTGGTCAGTGTCAGTGTTCTCCATGCCATCCTCCACAAAAAGCAACTAGGTTCCTGGAGAACTGGTTGATTCCATACCTGAGCAGGGAAAGTACAAGATAAAACAGAAATTGTGTGTGTGTGTGTCAGAAACTAAGAAAGATCTCAAAGAATGTCAAAAGGACATAGGGTCAGCTTGAAGGGACTCCCACTGGCCATGTCTGGGACAATTTGTGCTTTAAAGTAAATAGTAGAGCCAGTAGAGTATAACCTATTGAATAAAATAGAAAATGATGAGCCCATACTGATTTACATAAAAGAATTAGTAAAATGTAAGTTTGGTGAGGAACTGGAGGGTATTTACTCTCAAATTAACTCTTCATAAAATTGACTACAAAGGAAAAAGAGTAACTCTACATCAGGGAAGTCTGCTAGTCAACATCTTGGTCAAGTGATCAAGGTGAATACCACCAGGAATAGGACAACCTGAAATAATATGCCAGCAAGTGTGTTCAACAAGAAGACCACAACATCATATCTGGGTTGTTGTGTGTTCCTACTCAAAATGTATGACCTGAATCTAATCACCAGCAACAACTTAGAATCCTAAATTGAGGGACATTTTTTAAGAAATACATTTCTATTTTCCTTATTACTTACATTTTAAAGCACACTATCATCTCAACACTTTAGAGTATCTCAGGTCATAGATCTGGTAGCCATTATATGTATTATTTGTATTGCATGACCTGTATTTGTATTGCATACAAAATTCCTCAAAAACTTGAAGTGACATCGAGGTTAACAGATAATTAGTAGATAAGACTAGAAACAAACTACTGATTCCTGTCCCATCACAATGCTGCTGTTAAATAATATGCCATGTCTATTAATTAAGTTTCCACAGTAAACCCATTGGTATAGATATGAAATGATGCCTTTTACAAGCTAAATTTTACCTTTTAAAAAAAAATCTGGAACATATTTTAAAGACATTTTTAGCTAATGCTTACTTATCTCTTTCTATGATTCCTCTGTTAGTATGAGACTAGATGGCTGAGATTTATAAATCAAAGTCGCTAAACAGGAATAATTTGAATGATGACCAAAATAATCCACATATATTAAGAGTCCTTTATATACTAAACACTGTTTCAAGTGCTGTAATTGGACCTTTCATTCCCCCTTCAACCTTTCTATCCTATTTTCCCTTTCTCCCTCTCACCCTCTTAACCTCAGAGCTCTCACTTTATTTTTCATTTTTCACTGTATTACATTGGCTGCAGGTTTTTAATACATAACCTTAATTAAATTGAGGTAGTTTCCATCTATTCCCATCTTGTGTAGAGTTTTTATTATAAATGGGTTCTGAATCTTATGAAATTCTTTCTCTGCATCTTGATATTATCATCTGAGTTCTATCTTTTCTTTTGTTTATATGAAACATTGCATCGATTTGTGTATGTTAATCTATCTTTGCAACCTTGAGAAAAATCCCACTGTTGAATTCACTTTGCTAGTATTTTGTTGAAGATTTTTGCACTGTATTCATCAGGGATATTGGGCTATGATTTTCTTTTTCTGTCTTTATCTGGTTTCTGTATTAGATTAATGTTTCATTATAAAATATATTAGTGAGTGTTCTCTCTTCTTGAATTTGTAAAGACAGTTTGATCAAGATGAGCATTAGTTCTTTAAAGTTTTGATAGAATTCATTTGTAAAGATGACTGGCCCTGGGATTTTGTTTTGGGGAGATTTTATATTGCTGTTTCAATTTCTATGGTTGTGATCAGTTTAGCTTTTCTCTTTCTTCCTGGTTTAATCTTGGCAAACTGTAGTGATCTAGAAATTTGTCCATTTCTGCAAGGTTATAAAAATGTATTGATGTATATAGTTGTTCATAGTAATCTCTTATGATCCTTTATGTTTCTATGCCATTTGTGGTCATTCCTCCTCTTTCATTTCTAATTATTAATGTTTTCTCTTTTTGTTAGTCTATCTAGAGATCTATTTTTTTTTATCTTTTTGAAGAATCAACTTTTAGTTTCATTGATCTTTTCTATAGTCTTTTTGGTATTTATTCCATTTATTTCCACTCTTTATTATTGCTTTCCTTCTACAAATTTGGGTCTAGTTTTTTCTATTTTTCTCATTGCTTTTATTTGGTTGTTTATCGGGAATTTTTCTTGCTTCCTAATGCAAGCCTGTAGTGCAATTATCTTTCTTATTAAGACCATTGCTACTGCATCCATTACTGAGAGACATTTTACAAAATAATTGACTTACAGTCTTCTCAGTGTCAAGGTCATTAAGACAGGAAACTCTGAGGGATAATTCCAGCATGCAGGAGAATGAGGAGACTAACATGTAAGTCCAACATATGGTTCTGAGGTAAATTCCTTTGCTATAAAGGGCATTATTGGGATCTGAGGATTAGATTGTCACTATGCAGCAATGTTAATTTTCTCATTTGGGGGATATATTA
>PVIJ01008856.1:0-71008 GCA_004024925.1 Scalopus aquaticus
GAATTAGAGGGGATCATACTCAGTGAAACAAGCCAGAAAGAAAGAGAAAAATATCGAATGGTTTCACTTATAACAGGACTATAAGGAAACCAAATAGGAGAGAGACACTCAGCGGGGGGCGGGGGGGAGGGAAGGATAAGCGCATAAAATGGAATAGAAAAGAACACAAGGGACCATGGAGATGGATCACGGGTGAATTGGTGGTGGGCTACCCAAGGGGAATACAAAATGTAAAAGACATAAATAACAATAAAAACATATATTTAAAAAAAAAAAGAATTCATTATCTATTGGGGGGAAACAGCAGTTTCGTGAAGATTACATGACAAAAAGTGTGTGAAACCATGGCACTGTCCCAGACATGGGGCCTGATGAAATGTAGTTTCCCTTATATTTAACTAAAATATTTGCTGTTTTGAACTCACATATTCTTGTTGGGGAACAGGCGAGAAATTCACATTATTTACCAGTCATCAACTTTCATTTAGTATCTTTTCAGAAACTAAAGAGCCAAAACATCTTTCTAGTTTCTTTTTAATTCTGGGCAAGGCTCAAATGTTAACTTAAAAAGAAGAAGAGACAGTAGAGAGATGAGAGAGGGAGAGCCAGAGAGAGAGTGAGAAAGAGAGAGAGAACACTACAAGCACTGACTTCCCAGCCCAAGCAACTGGACCACTTCTGTGTTGATTTAAGCACACATTTAACCAAATGAATTTTCCATTGTTCCCACCTGTTTCCCAAATAGCTTCAACCGTTCTGCCTTTGACCTGCTTTGACTCTGTCCTACATGGAATCTGCACTCTTGGAATGCCGCACTCCTGGGCTCCCCCACCACTGAGCTGGTCTTAGCAGCAGCTGGGAAAACCTCCTGGGGAACAGCTGGTATCCAAGGCCCCACATTCTGCCATCACCCAGAGTGAATGGTTTAATGCAGTAATGGTATTTGGGGGACACATTTCATTCAAGTAATGCTTCACATTTGTGTCCTTTTATTCCTTTGGCAGATAACTTTCACACTCATTCTCAGTTGGTCTCACTTGGTCTTCAGAACAAACCTGGCAGATTCTAACATTATAGCTCAGGTGCCAAAGTTATGGGCCTGGGTTTGATCCCAGCTCTGATGTTTATTCCAGAAAGACATTGGGAGGAAATTTAATTCTCAGGAGTTCATTTCCTTAAGGCAAAATGAGAAGGCTGGACTAGATGGTCTCCCCCTAAAACTAACATATCTGGGCAAATGCCTCAAAGCAACATTTCCCCAGTCAGCTCCATCCACTGCTGAAGGAAGCTCAGAGTGCTCCCTGACCAGGCTCACTGTTTATCAGTTCAAATGGCCACTAAAGCAAACACATCAAAAGCCACCTTGGTATACTTCACAGCAAATAAGTTCACTCATTAGATCCTCCCAACAAACCTAAGAAGATTGGCGTTTCAGTTCTTATTTCCTCTACATTTGAGATGAGGACATTGAGGTGAGAATTGGTGATTTCTAGCAATCTCACAGAAAGTAGCAAGGCCCTCCCTTCTACTTCTGAGGAAGCCAACCCATTTTGGGAACAAAACAATTAACACAAGCTAATAGCTAATGCTAGCTTCATGGGCAGCCACCTTGATGAGCCTGGCAACTGCCAACCATTTGGGTGAGGACAGAAAAACCAACTGGGGCACATGATGCTATGTTTGACCTCTGACTCATGCAAACTAGTTCATAAGGTTATAAATGCCTTTATGTCAAACTTGACATTTTAAGCACATTTCAAATTGCTAACTCCTTAAGGGCAGAGATGAATCTAAATTGAAACCTCACCTCCAGTCGACTCTGCCCTGCCACTGTACTGTACATCCTTGTCGATTTGTTTCTCCTGTATCAGGGTGGGTCTCTCCTTGACAACTGGGGGCCACATTTAGCCAAGCAGCTGCCCACTGGCATCTAAAGCCTGCAATATGTAGTTCTGGCAGCATCTCAAAGGATGTATTATTATCATTGCATGATTTCATTATTATTCTTATCGTCCTTATGACATTCGGTAGCTAAACCCACCACAAAGCATGAAGCCTATGTTTAACATGGAACAGTCCGTTTCTGCATTCCTCCCACAGTTGTGGGGTTTCCCCCCTGTTTCTGCTCACCATTGCAGAACTCTCAGAGCTGGTATCCGGCTGTGAGTCCAGAAGCCTAAATAGCCCCTCCACCATCGCTGCCCTATCTTAGTGATTTACTTGAGGGCAGAAGGATGTTCAAGGGGCTCTTTATCAAGCAGGAGGCAACTAAAATTCAATGCAAAGAGCAAGGCCTAAGGATCAAGAGATGCCAATTTTACAACTGAGGCCATGTCCCTTTGCCAACCTGGTTATCAAATGAGATCATATAGAAAGTTAATCTTGAACATCTTTTTGCTCAAACGACATCCAATTTTGCCTTTTTCCTGGTTTCTGGAGATTTCCCTAGAGAAAAGCATCTGGTTAGGAAAGATCTCAGAAAAAGACCCTGCGTGTTCCTCATTTCCAAATCTACATCACTCAACTTGACTCGACCTGCTGGCCCAAGATTTTAGGGAAAACAAAAGTAACTCTTTATGAGGGAATTCCAAATTCTTCACATAAAATGTGTTTAGGTTAAAAAAAGAAAACAAAGATTAAGGGACTCTAAGACTCAGCTTTCATACCAGTTTTGGGGTTTTTTTTTTTGTTGTTGTTGTTTTTTCAGTAACTGCCCATATAGTTCTCAGAAACTTCCCCCACCACGATAAGCCTCTCATTGCTCATCCTCCCATTTGAATCAATACCCCAATGACTTATCTACCACAAATAGTCTTTTATCTGTAACACAGCCTAAGGCACACAGGGCTCCCAATATGTGTTTGTTAAATCAAGCTAAATACATAAGTTTGCCAGAACTAAAACCCTGTAGACAAATTCATTGAAGTCTTTTGACCTTCCATCAGTCTCAGAAAAACTAAAAGATTGACACAAGTTTTTTGTTTTGTTTTGTAATGCTCCTGCTATCAGTAACATGACTAGTGGCTTTATATTTTGTTGTAGAGTTTTGGCAATCTTAAGTATTTAGCTTGATTTAACAAACACGTATTGGAAGCCCTGTGTGTCTTATGCTGTGTTAGAGATAAAAGAAGAAATCTAAACAAGTATAAACTTGACCTGGAACTTGCAGTCCTAGGAATTTAAGACTTACACAAATTGTAAAGCATAAACACATTGAAAAACAGTATAGTGATATGTTAAAGTGTATGTAGACCCATAACAAATTTATAATGCAGCCAAATTCGAATTGGAGCCTTAGCAAAGGGAAAGATTGGAGGCTCTGTGGAGACAGAACCAAGCTAACAGAGAATGAGTGGGACTAGCAATTTTCTACACTTATAACAGCAGGCCTTCCGCAACAAATTTCAGAATTAAATAAGAAAAAGAATGTTGGTATTTGGAGAATGGAGAGAAATGTTTATTCTATATTAGATTGCAACTGGTTTCAGACCATGGTTCTCTAGATGATAGTCATCAAATAATCCATATCTGTAGTTTTAAAAATCCCATTAACACTATAGCACCACTCTTTTCAATGAAGTTACCTCTAAATGTGTGATCCAAAGGAACTCTGAAAAAATTGATATCTATTGTCAGTAGATTGTCACCGGATATTGGCTCTGTGCCCAAAGCTTCCCTTAGGGAGACTCCTTCACAAAGCACTGGATCCAGTCACAGGTCAGTTATTTCCTGAACACACTCTACATATACCTGCCTCTGTCCAAGTTGTTCCCTCTCCTGGGAAGGCCCTTCCCTCACTTTCCACACATGTAAGCACCCCCACCCAGCATCCTTCAGAACCCAGTCAAAATCCAGCCGCCCCCACGCAGCTTCCACTACCTGGTTCACCGTGTATCAATCTCCGCTTCTAAATACCAATAGAACTAATTTTCTGTACCATCAATTTGCAATTACCGTGTTTGTTCTTTTGTCTAATTTTTTCTGTTTCAAGTCCTAGTCCCAGAAGAACCTGCTTTAGTATTTCAAGGCAGTGAATAGATTATTTCTATTTTCAGTGTCTAATATTGGGTACCATGATTTGACTGACTAAATATAAGTTATTGCACATCTCATCAAGTTTCAAACTAGCCAAGTTTTCCTTAACTCCACCTTCCCATTTGAAAAATGGCCAAAACACATTAAAGACAAGCTAAAGGGATTGTAAAGGGTGCTGTATATTGGCATAACCTAAAAGAAACACAGTTTTAAGAAATGAGGATTCATTCATTTGAAAAAAATTAGTGTTTTCACTCTGTAAAATAAAATGTTCATCCTCTCAGTATACTCCACAAGCAGAAGCACTAATATAGATTTGCCTATCTGAGAGAGGATTTAGCAAAGGGCATTTCTCCTTGCAATGGGACAGCTGAAGAGGTGTAATTTAACAGCATTCAGAAGCCCGTCACTCTGGTGATTGAGGTGGACAGAAGGCATGGACATGACCAAGGGCCTTAAAAGACACAAACAGGTGGGAGCATGTGCTGGGGGTGGGCAGAGGGCTGCAGAGTACAAAAAGGAGAAGGCTGGCGTTTGGTAAGCAGAGACAAGAAGAGAGAGAGGGAGACTGCTGGAGAGGAGAGGAGAGGAGAGGAGAGGGCAGACTAAGAGAATAAAAGACAATGAGTGGACAGAGCACAAATGGGGAGAAACGACAGACAACTAGGAAAAAATGATTTCTCTGTGTGTCACTAGAAGGAAAGCAATTAAAAAGATAAGAGTGAAAGGAAAGGGGGAGGGTAAGTTAGGAGACAAAATAGGTAGTAAGGACCTCAGTAATAGTTAAATGCTTAGAAAGCCAGGCTGAGCTAGAAGAGCCACAGCCACGCCCGAGAGGGGACCCTCCCCTCAGAAAGACAGAGGCAGGCAATTTAAGTAACTAGCAACTGAGGTAGAATTGGAAAAAAAAAAAAAATTGAAGATGGAAAAGGTGAGAAACAGGAGAGGGAAAACCCAAAGGAGACGCTGGCCCAGAAACCTTTTTAACTTTCTGTAAGAATCTTCAAGGCCCCAAACTAGGCCAAGATTCTGACTGACATTTCTGAGCTCACCAGCTGCTGTTTCCTTGAGAGAATTCTGACAGGAAGGCATAGAAATGCAAGCCAGCACTGCTGGCTCTGGAAAAAAAAAAAATAACAATCCATGCTCTAAACACCTCAATGGGGCAGAAGCCTGGCAGGGAAGAAAGCACGCAGGGGAGGAGGGACCCGCCTGCAACTTTTCCCCAGGTATGTACCGAGCTGTTCTCCCATGCTGCTTTCTCCTCTAATTGTCCTCTGGCCGTTCCTGCCTTGCCCATCTGTCTTTCTTTCTTTGTGAATTTTTGGGAAGCCCTGCAGGCGATCTGCTGCTGTCATCTGAAGCCAGCACCTCAGTGTCTGTAGGAGCAGGTGAAGCCCCAAGTTCTGTGTCTCACTTGTGCTGGGGTGGGGGTGGGGGGGACTGCTGGAATCCAAGTCATTGAGAGCTAGGTGAGGGGAAATGAATGAGAAAGAGCCCCTGTCTGCATGATGGGATGTGTGGGAATGGCTCCTTGGCTAGTACTGACAGTCTGACAACTGACTTGTTTCTATGTGCTGGGGGGAGAAGGAGAGAGGGGAGGGAGGGCAGGTGTGGAAGAGAGAAGAACTTGGCTACTCCAGGGGAGAGAGGGGCTGATCAGTTACCTAAAGAAGAGCTAGACATTTAGGAGTGATTGATGAGAATCTGACAGCACGTGACCTTGAACTTGCAACTTGCCTTTGGTAAAATTATTTTTAATGTATGTTGAATTTTTCTTGAAAGCAACTCAGAGGAATATAATTCTAATATGTAATTTACCTCAATATCATTCTTTGAAAAGCATTGAGTTTCAGATAACCCCCTAGACATTCCCACTAAGACAATGTGAACATTACATTTTCTTAAAAAACTGAGACTAAGTCCCTGAGCAATGTATTTCTTTAGAAAACTAGGGCAAGAACCAGATTCTCTGACTTGTCCCTGGACCATAAGCAATTCTTAATCCTCATTCAATTTAATAGGTGAATTTAAAAAAATAAAGTAAGAGATTTGGGGAGCTATAAAGCTTTATCTTCATTCTGTATCATTAGATTGCATTGCATTATATTATCATTATGACCCATCCACAATATAAAGGGCATGTGAATCAGGAGCCCTCTGTTAGTTCATCCTCATTCTTCATCAAACCCACTTAAAGTTTACTGGTAAGAAATGGAAGCCATGTCATTACCTGCTGGGTTCACGTGCTTCGTAACTTCACAAAAATATGTCCCTCTCTTCAGAGTGCTCGATGTCTGTCTGCACCCTCATTGGTGAAAGCTGCTACAACCACTCCCTTCCTGGCTTCCGTGTGGCTTTATTTCCTCCTCCTTACCTCTTCATTCGTAGGAAGTTCAGAACGTGAGGGCCAATTCTTTGACCTTGAACTCTTGATCAGAAATTGACTAGAGCTGTGATTCTCAAAGAGTGGGCTCCAGACTGATAGCATCAGAATCACCTGGGAACTTGCTGAAACTACAAATTCCCAGGGCTGGGCCCTGGTTGTCTGTGTTTTGGCAAGCCCTCCAGGTGACTCCAATACACTAAATTAGAATGTCAAGAATTTTTAATGTGTTTCCTTTAATGCACAGATATCCCTATAGGCATGACTCTGGGCCATACCATCTAAAACAAAGACACATCCACTAACATACCTCTTGGTCAGTGCCTTTTGTCCATCATCTGTAAAACAGGAACATTTATAGTGTAAGTTACTTGCTACAAGCACTGGGAGCAGCGCCTGCACATAGAAAGAGCTCGATGGTATGGAGGGGTGATAGCTTCACCCTTACTGTGCAAAAGCCCTTCAGTGGGTGGTGCAGGAAATCCAAGATGAAGCAGTCAGCATCCCCATCCTGTATGGGAGGAGATGCATGCTTACCAGAGATCAAGGGCAAGGTCAGAGGTGATCTGTTCCCACACAGTTCCCACAAACAGTAGGAACTAAGATGAGAAGAGTGACAGCTGGCAGAAAACTTTGTGGAGAAAGTGTCTTTTGAACCTCAGGCTTAAAGAGAGGATAACTAGTGAAGTTGGGCAAAGGGAAAAGAACATTCAGGTGGAAGTTGGTCAGTAGGTACGTTGGAAGATAAGCCCTTAGTGGTCGGGTATGGACAGTAGTGCCTGCTTTCCCACCTGTCACTAATATTCTCACTGTTCATGTTGTGGAAAGGAATCACCCTGCTCTGGGGTCTAACTATTAGTCAACATATTTGCAGAAATTCTTCCTTTAATCCATACTAAGAAACTTCCATGAGATTTATAAAACAAGTCCCTCTCAATATTATTAATTTCGTTTCATTAGCATCCATAGGTCTTGTGTTTATTATTAGATCAGTATTTTTTCAAACCCCTCTGACCACTTGCACTAGCATAAAATGGGAGTGGTTGCAAAAATGCAGATTCCTGGGCCCTGGTCCAGATGACTTATTTTAGCATTGAAAGCAAGTCAGAAGAATCTGGATTTTAACACGCTCCCTTGTGATTCTCATGTTCACTCAAGTGTGAAAGCAACTCTCCTAGTTTTGTTCCTTCCCAAGTTTGTTGAGCAGAGAAATTCTCTGGGAGTACTTGGCCATTCTCATAGAAATTCCAATTCCATGGCTCTAGAGTGAAGTGTAGGAAACAGGATTTTTGAGAAGTGATTCTGTGGCACAAAGGATTAGGTAAAGTTTATTAGAATGAACATGTGTTAGGGCTAGAGAATGCATCCAGTTGTAGGTCAGTTATTTCCCAGTTGTGTGATTTGTGTGGTTTCTAAACTACTCTATGACTCCAGACTATTTAACCTGCTAGAGACAGCTTCACCCTGTGTAACCAAATGCACTGCACAGAATTGCTGGAAGCTTGGATAAGTAAATGACTGGCTCCCTCTTCTCTCCTTGCCCCGTCTTTCCCTGAAGTCCAAGTTCCAGCTCTCCAGTTCCTATGAGAAGCAGGACAAGGACAATATTGCTGATAAAATGCCACTAATACTCACCTCTTCTGAGAAAGGTGGCAAGATGCCTGCAAGAGGAGAAGGTGGGCTTTTGGAGCTTTCCTTGCTCTTGGCTATCTCTGCGAAGTTAAAATGGGACTGATGCCCATGACTGACTCAATGTTCAGAACTGGCCAGTCCTCTAAAAATAGCAAGACATTCTGGCTGAGCCTTTGGAAAATAAAGTCCTGTCCTGACATTCTATCCCATGCTTGTCTGAAAAAGAGTGGCAGTCGCTTTATTTCCTACCTCTTCAGCCAGACAATGGTAAGCTCCCAATAATTTGACTTGTACCTTGTGGAGCTCCAAAACTGTTTCTGTTTCCTGGACATTCACCAAGAAGGCAGGCAATGATGTCAGTGCATAAGCTCACATGGGCTCAGACCTTGGGGTGGATGCATGTAGCAGATCACGCCTCCTGCAGATGTTAACAGGGTCCTGATCCCTCTAAAAACATGCTCTGATTGCATTTTAAGAAACTATTATTAGTTGTTTAAAACTTCCAGGCCTGACTGTAGGGCAGATAGGGATAGACAGAGCTAAGACATCAATATTAGAATTTCAAAGGGTAGGTGATTTTCCTGCCAGAGAGTCCGGTTTCCCTTCCTAATCCAGGAAAAGCCTGGGTAACTAAGAGCAGGGCTAACATCAGAGGGCAAAGGCCTTGTAGCAATAAGGAGACAGTTTGAGCCCAGGTAGGTAGGTAGGTAGGTAGGTAGATAGATAGATAGGCATATACAGATAACCTTCTCACAAAGGTCCTGAAAAGATGACAAGGGCCCTGAATATTTAGAATCTTGTCAGAAATAATATAAATACCTTCCTTTAACAAATCCTTTCCAAGCAAATGACAATATTAAAATTTGGTTTTAAAAAAAGAAGCCAAAATTGTAGAAGTCAGATAATTTCAGATAATATGTAATCTTTCCCAATTATTTTAGAACTACCCCTGTTTATCTATTTTCATGTTAATGAAATCCTTCAGAATAGATCAAATATAAGAATTTCCTCATAGTGAGTAGTTTCAGTTCTATTAATATTAAGCATATACTAAATAACTAATAATAATGAGACCATTTACTAGACTTCTAATACCTCTAATACTAATTAGAATAAATACTAATATATGCATGTCACATGAATCCATCTCATTGAAACCTCCTATGGAATCAACATTTAGATTCTCACTTGAAGAAGAAACTGAGGCTCACAGAGCATCCATAGCTTGCTCAAGGCAGAGAGTACACACAGGTACTTGAGCTTCTCCCCAACACCCCCACTACTAATCACCTTGGGGATTATGTTGTGCTAGTTGGTCTGTAATTCAGAATTTGCCCTATCTCAACCCATCCTTGATCTCCTCTAATCTGAGCGCCTTCTGAAGACCATTAATGGGTTATCAATATCCTCACTGCTCTGTGATAATGTGTCTAGTCATTTATGTTCAAATACCACCCTGCTCATTGGAAGAAAGAGGAAAATGAACATGATTATTGCTTATGCATTTAATGCTGCCTCTCCTGGAACTTAAATCTGGCATGCTTTAAAATGATACTTGCTTCTCAGGAACAAAGAAAAGCACTGTTTACTCATTTATTTATTTATTTATTTATTTATTTATTTTTTAAAGATTTATTTATTTATACATACAAGCTGGGGTACAGGCCAGAGGCGTGGAGCGGCGAGAGGGTTCACCAGGGACAGAGCGGGGAGCAGAACAGGCAGATCAGAAATACACTGCTAAGGGGAGCAGCGGGCGAGGCAGGTAGAGGTCTGCCGCGCCATGTGGGATTCTCCCCGGCCGGGCGTCGAACTCGCATCGCTGCTGCCGACAGCTCCACAGTGCAGCGCTTAACCGCTGCGCCACCAGGGAGGCCTGTTTACTCATTTAATTTGAACAATTGTTCATTTAAGGAGCGGGGGAAGGAGAAAAACATCTTGTTTTCAATAACATGTTGAGTGATATTTTACATTGCATTGGTCTGTTCTAAGAAACATTACCTGCTCACGTATGTTATCTCATTAATCTTCAGTCCACTCTGAGTTGGGCAAGTGGGTTCCATAACCGCTATTTACAGACCAGTGGCATGGGATACAGTTCAGGGAGGAAGAAAAGCTGGTGGTGATTTCACCAGCTCCTGCTACATACAAGTAACCACCCTTAACATTATCATTATCACCATCACCATCATTATCATCATCACCAAAATCAGAAGATCTGGGCAGGTAGGAAACTAAATAAATCTGGAAAAAATTACATCCAATTGTCATATCAGTGCCCTTTGCCCTGTGTCTTTGTTTTCCCAAACTCTGTATTTTTTTCCTGCCATTTTTGCCTGATCTGAAATGTTTTGCCTTTGTTATTGATGTTTGTTTTGTTTTGTATCTCAGCCTAACTTTTACTTCCTTTTCGAATCTGTTCCATGAATTTCCTTTCTTGAATCTTAAAAGAGATGGCCAGGGGAAATTGGATGAGACTTTTGTCAGAGTTTTCTTAAGCTTTCCCTTCAGGTTCAATTCTTGTTCCACAATTACGAGAATAGTTTCCAGGAATCAAGAACCATCAATAATTGGTCACTAAATGTTTTGGGGTTTTTTTCCCATGCAGATTTTGAAGTGAATCTTTAGTTACCTTTGACAATAAGAGGTTGGCGTGACAAAAACAAAACAATTTGTACCCAGACATTAGGAACTATCTCATGAGAGAGAATACTATCTTCCTTATTTTACCTGGAAATTTTTCTTTTTCTTTCTTTTTTTTTGGGGGGAGGAGATTCTTATGTGAATGAATCACCCTCTGGGCCTTAGCCTGTCTCTTAAATAACAAGTCTCTTAAAGCTAACTCTAGTTCTCTGGACCATAATAGTTAATGGACATCCATGCAAACCCTCATTCCAGAAACTCACACACCAAACACTTTGGATGATCTTGATCTGACAGGTTTAACCAAAAAAGCTGTTACTCAGTCTTAAACTCCCTAGTTCACTGAAGAGAAGAAACATTTTAACCTTTTCAAAGGCACGGGTCACATCTTCAGTCCTACTGCTTCTCCTTCCCATCAGTCCCTATTCTTGATTAAACATCACCCCCAAATGTAGGGGAGGAAGAGCATTCGCACATTCTCACCCATACTAACCTTGCACTTGATTGAGGCCAGGGTGGGGTGGGGTCTGGGAGTGCTGGAGAAACGTGTTTCCATAGCATACATTTATCTAGCTGTTGGATGAGCCCCACAGTCAGCCAGAACTATGTCTGGAGCACTGAGGACATTTTCTTAGTTTCCTAAGAAAAAGTCATCTCTGAGTCACCGGCAGCAGCACCCAAACACAACTGCAGAGAATACCTATGTGCAGAGTAGAAAGACCATAGTGTTTCCTTCTTTCCACTCAATGCCTCTTACCTTCCAAGCCTATCTCCATGGATTGTGCCAAGATCGTCCCACCAACCCTAGCAGTTTTCTTTTTAAGATTACCCTTTACACGTATGTAAATTCATTCATTTCTATGACCTTCATCTGTAAAACCGGATAAAAGTAATAGACTTCATGGAGAAGTGAGCTTGTCAGTACAAGTCCTGGCAATGATTCCTATTACAGAGAGCATGTTGAAAAAACATCATTCTTATTTTTATTGTTTTCATCATTAGATTTCATTAACTGCCCTCGTCAGGGCCGTGAGCCTCTTTGGGGTACAATTTTTCTCTTGGCATACTCCCCATTTCCTGGCAGAGAATCAGTTGCCATGAAGTTGGAAAGCCCGTCTCCCTCCAACTGGGGTGGCCCGTCCACACCCCGAGCAGCTCTCCAGCTGCCGGCGTCCCTCACGCGGCCGTGGCTGGGGGCTCACAGACTGTGGGGCAGGTGATAGGCTGGTGGAAGCAGAAACCGAACAAATGCTCCTCCCCACAATGAACAATCGTGCTTGGCATGCGGCGCGGCAGCTGCTGCCCAGGACACACGTGTAGTAGGAGATGCAGCGGGGCCAGGGTGTGTTTCTAAGTGATAATTGTTCTGTGTGCACAAAAAGACTCCTGTGTTGGAGCTTCACCTTTATTTTTTTCCTTAATTTTCCTTTCACAAGTTCCTTAACATTAAAAAAGATTCAAATTGTGAAATTAAGTAGGAATGATAGCAAAAGCCTTGATAGATATAACTATAGAAAGATGCCGGTGAAACTTGAGAGCCATTTATTTCTGAACAAACGGCAAGGGAAGAAATCAGGCCCCAAAGTACTGCCACTCCCCATCAAAGCTGCATTCCAGGATAGGGGGTGTGGTGGGGGGGTGTAATGATAGGATGGGTGGGCAAGATGCTGGTGGTCCTGCCCTCTAAGCACTTCCCACCTAGAGGAGGAAGACACATGAGAGTGGCTGATCTGAGATGCTGGGATGTATCCGGACAACAGAAGAAGTCAGGCCAGACCAGGGTCAAGACTGCTTCCTGAGGTCACATGCTTCTTTATATCCCCATACGGATTACTTTGCTATGGAATGTAAGGAAGTGTGTGGTTTCGGCAAGTGCCTCTTCTCTGACCTCGGATCCCAACCAGGCACAGTTCTTCCTGTCAAGGCTTTGTACCAGCAGGTGCTTCCCTCACCAACCAAGCGAGCCTCGGAATCCCGTCTGGGCCGCTGTCCGCACACCCTCTCTCCTTCTGGAGGTAGTTGTCACCCAGCTTCGGGGCTGAGATGTACGCAGTACCTCTGCTGCCCGCCTCCCAGACCTCACTCCTCACTTCTGTCTGGCCTCAAAGTCACATCGCCCAAAGGTTTTCACAGTATCATCCCTCACAGCTTCTTCCTCTAGTCATTTTGCTACTAACCAAACTGAATTGTACTTCCTTCACCTCCATCTGTATCTCCCCCTATAATCACCACATCCATGGCAGTTTGAGAACCTCAAAGGGCTTTCACTGCAAGGGAAGGGCAGGGGAGAAGGGACTCGGGACACCACAGCGGCTGTCAGTCAGCAGGGCCCAGCCGGCTCTCTGCGCTTGCTACTCACATCACAAGCCTTTTGCTAAGCAGCATTTTGGGCAGGGTGGTTTACAGAGAAGGTTTGAGATGCTAAAATAGTGATTCAGACATTGAGTTGCCTAAGTTCCATTCTTCCCTATTCCTTGAACCCCAGTATTCCCAGTCCTGACACTACAGGGCTTGAACTGCACCAAGAAGGAGCTGGACTTACAGACAGAAGCCCTGTGCACAAGGTGAGACTACAGTGCTCCCAGGCTCAGGATCTCACCCAGCCCATGTGTCAGAAGGGGCCTCCCTTAGATCTCAGCCAAGGAGTGATTTCATGCCTTCCTCAGCTCTGATTCCTAGTTGTTAGGGTGAATGCGTGTGAGATGAGGGCTGGGACTACACCAAATTGATGCTCTGTGTTCTTACGGAGAACCACAAAAGGAGACACCAACGGAATTGATGGGTATACGCCAAGGTGCACAGGAGGGAGCTGATTAGCAGCAAGACAAGGACGTGGGAAGGGAAAGGGAGGATATACCATATTTACACAGCAGGTGGCAGATGACTGCAGGGTGACAGAAATGAAGGGCACCAAGCCTTCAGAGGCAACAGTACCCAGAGCACCACCAGGCTGCAGGTGACCCCAACCATCTACCTCGTCCTGACACCATGCAGTTATCTGATAGCCTTCAAGGGAATGTCAACGAGTACTCTTTTGGGGTTGGGGGAATTGAGAAGAAGCCGGGAGAATAACTAGAGATGAAGCAACTGCAGGCCTGAACACTGACACGGAGAGCTGTTAGATCAATGGTTCTCATCAGAGGAGATTTTCCTCCCTGGGGCACAATTGGCAATGTCTGGAGATAGTCCTGGTGTCAGAACTATGGGATTCTAGTGAAGACACACCAGAAATGCTGCTAAATACCTTACAATGCACAGTTTAGCTCCTCACTGCAAAGAATTATCTGGCCCCAAATGTCAATATGCCCAGGCTGAGAAACTTTGCTTTAGATCGCTGTGCTTTGAAAGAATAAGGCCTCTGACAGCAGCACATTACAACACACTCTATCATCCAGAGTAAATGAATGTCCTTATTTCACACACATTAGTTGGTCTTCATGGAAAATAGGCAAATGCCTCAAGTTTGTGCTTCTTTCCAATGACAACCCTTCCCCTGTTTTACTGTCCCTGCCCTGGAGGTTGATTTCAAGTCATCTGCTAAGAAATGGGAGGGGGGAAGGTTTGGAGGGGAGTTGTGGGGGGTGGAGTAGGATGGAACAAAGAAGAGCTGTTGAAGGGCAAAGTGCTAAACTGACGCTACCCTGCCAACGGCTTGGGCTTGTCGGGCTGATGAGCTGAACACTCCTGCTGCAGCTCAGACTGCCCAGCTGACCTCCACCCACACAGCTGCCCACTCCTTGGCTGCCCGGGCAGACTCAGAGAGGAGAGTGGGGATGGGAGGATGTTGGCCAGGAAGTCCCATGACCCCCATGTCATTGGTGGGAGGCAGAGGATGGAGGTAAGACGCCTGACTGCAGAGCTGGCAGGACCAATGCCAAGGTGGAGGGGACTCGGTACATGACAGAATTCATTATCACCTGCACACACCATGCTAGCAGCAGGCCAGCAGCAGGAAAGCGCCTGTTTTCTCACCACCATTGCCACAATGTGCTTTCACCCTGTTAGCTGTTCTACTGTGCCTTAGTGAGGGTTTTAGTTTCTGGAGTTTCTTACTGATTCCAGGCAGAGCTCCCAAGCTGGGGTTCATTCGCAGAAGTCCACATGGGCAGGTAAACCAGTTCTGCTCTTCCAGATCAATGGCTTCAACCACTTCAGAGACGAGATAAAAATACCTGCAGCTGCAGGAGGGGAAACATGTGAAGGCCAGGCTGGAACTGAGAGTGAAACGCTTCGCTTCAAAAGCAGTCAGTGCTGTCTCTAGGATTTTCCCACTGAACACGCCTGCCAGGGACTTGGTGCAGAATATGTTGCTTCTGTTATCAGTAAACTTTACAAGTAGACCGGTGGCTTTGCTTTCTGTGTAGATACAGAAGCTGAGGTTAGGGTGTGATAAAACTTGCTAAAAGCGAAGGCGCTGGAAGCATTAGTGGGACTTGAAACCAGATAAATAAGACTCCAAGTCACACTCTTTCTAGTTTACTAGGCTTCTCTTCATCAGGGAGAGCAAATGAAAAGGTAGGCCACACCTAGCCCTGAGGGAGAAGGACTGTTGCTGGCATTCAAACAATCCTTTCGACCTGCCTTTCCCTTCCTACTGAAATACGTCATGATAAGCCCCAGGGCACCTTGATGGGGCGTGTTTCACCCCCTTGACCACGCTTTCTCCAGAATTAGGGAGAAGCCAGTGGGTACCTCTGCTGGTCCAGTGATTCTCAAACTTTAGCTGCATCAGAAGCACCGCTCTTGCCTCTCCCCTCTCCCCAGATATATTTGAACTGCTAAATGTTGCCTTTCCTTTGCAAAGTCGGTCTGTAAGTTTTTACACACAGGAATCCAGAGTTCTCCTTTAAAATCAACAAGAATCAAAGATTTCCCCACCACCCTTGAGAAACTAATTCTACCTGTTTGTCAAACCAAATCACACCAATGCCTATAGCCAGGAGAATGCCTGAGTGTATTACAGTACATTCACAAAGTAGGAAACTATTAAGCAATGAAAATTAATAAACTACAGCCGCCACATGAATATAGATGTCTTACAAATATCATTTTAAGTGACAGGATCAAGCCATAGAAAGATACAGTATGATATCATTAGAATGAAAAATAAGCAATGTATTATTTAGAAATATAAGCATGTTAAAAACTATAATGAACAGCATTAAATTATTATATAAGAGAAAAGGAAATTCAGAATAATAGTCACCTCTGAGGAGAAACTAAAATGATAAATTGGGGAAAGCATTCAGGAAGCCTCCACAATACTGGTCCAGTTCTTTTTATGTCAGATAGTTGTGAGTGTCGATTTGATGATTATGTGTCACAGCTTACATATGTATTACATATATTCTTTTATAAATATATCACATTTGAATAATAAATTATGAAATTTCATTTTCTTTAAGCATGTAATGTAAGGTAGTCTAAAAGCATGTACCAAAATGTTAAATGTATTTTGGAAAATGAGAGCAGAATTATGGGAGACTTTTCTTCTCCATATTCTACAATTCTACTTCAGTTCTTCCTAATGTTTGTATCTGAAAAGAAGAAGGATCAAGAAAAGAAAAAACAAATTCACACAACACAAAATACGAATGTCATGTGGTTTTCATGAATCCTATGAGAGAACTCCCCCGGCAAGGCCAACAGCTGGGATCTAATTCATGCTGATGCCAGTTCTCTCTGTGTTGCAGGCCTGGACAAGGGACGCTCTGCCTACTGAGGAATCTGCACGCTGAAGACAGCAGTCACCTCCCAAGGGAGCTGCCCCTTGCTCTGGCTGGTAAAACGGAACCAAGTCCGTCTTCCTGAGAGGTTTGGTCCCCTTCAACCAGCTACAGCAGGGCTGGCAATGCCCAGTCCTTGGAGAAGCAGAAGAGATTCACCTGTGGTTAAAATTTCCTACTACTAAAGCTGTCTTTAAGAAAAGGCCTCTGGTTTTGGCATAGACTCTCATGCTCCCAAGAAAGGAGGAAAGAGGAACCTGGGTTCAGAAATGAACAAGAATTTCACAGAGCCCTGTGCCTGTGTGCCCACAACTAGACCCACTCATATGCCTTTGACACAGGCAGTCAGTACATATTTAAGGATATTTTAAGGAGGGGAGTTATACCAGCCCTGGGCCAGCCAGGGTAAAGCATAAGACTCAGGAGACAGGGCTCCTGCTCACAAGGGGTAACAGCCTCACTAAAGAAATTGGACACATGAATATGGCACAGTTCACTGGAATTGTAAGTCAGAGCAAGGCTGGTTTTGAGGCATAATAATTCTCATAGTGTCTACTAGCACATTGTGACCATCAAGTCTATATTGATCTATTCAGCCCAAGATATCTATTCACTAACCGCTCTAAAAGTGCCTCAGTCTCCAGAACTGCAGAATTGGGATAATAATCATAGCACTCACCTCACATGATTTTTGTGCAACAACATGAGAATACAAGTAAAAGGAGCTTGAAAACAATCACTGTTAGCTGTTATTAAAGGGGTTTTGACTGGTCCTTCTAATTTATCTCTCAAGATTTGTGTCTTTGATTGTGTACCAAGAAATTAACTTATGCTTAATAATATTTGTTGTTTGAATTTCAGAAGCACATGTGTTCTCATGTCACACTCTGACACCATTGTGGTTACATGAACATCTAGAGGCCATCACAGTCTCCACACAGGCAAGTGTGGGCTCACTTGTCCATGCCTGAGAGTCAGGGAGACTTGGGTTCAAATCCTGCCCCTCCCATTTAGTGGCTGCGCTAGATCCTCTCCAAGCCTCACTTAACACTGCATAAACCTTGGTCTCCTCATCTGTAAAATGGGACAATGATCCTTAAAGTCATTTAAAGGGTGTAATAAAAATGTTTATAAAGAGCCAAACATAAACCTCAAGAAACTGTAGCTATTGTTGATTTGCTGTTGTAAATGGCAACAGCACAAGCATATGCTATATCCACAAATGTTCTGCCATAACTGCCAAGGGCAGATCAAATTATAGAAAAAAAAAGAAAGAAAAATTTTAAAAATAAATAAAATCTCAAAGTATTTTTTTAAAGATTTATTTATTTATGCATACAAGCTGGGGTACAAGCCAGAGGCGTGGGGTGGAGAGAGGGTTCATCAGAGACAGAGTGGGGAGCAGAACAGGCAGAGGGGAGCCCGCTGCTGAGGGGAGCAGCGGGCGAGGCAGGAAAGGTCTGCTGTACCATGTGGGAATCTCCCCAGCTGGCGTCCAACTCGTGTCTCAGCTGCCGACAGCGCCAAAGAGCAGGGCTTAACAACTGCACCACCAGGGAGGCCCTCATTCAGAGTATTTCTATGTTCCAACTATTAATTCTTCTATCATGTAGCATTCATTTGTTATAGTATATAACAAGTTTTGCTAAAAAATTTTTAAATGTTTCATATGTAAGACTGATAATTATCTTAAAGAAATTCCCTGTCTTGAAAGGCTCCCTCTGTGAGCCCTCTCAAAATGCTGGTTTATAACCAAATGTCCTCCCAAGGACTATGTCTTCCAAAGGTGTGGACTTTAGATGAAAGTGCTAGAACCAGACTGTCTGGGCTCAAATCCCAGCCCCCAGCTTCCTACCATGTGCCACTTTGGGTATGTTGCTGCACTTCTCCAGGTCTGGGTTTCCTCGTAAGTAGAGTGTGGATTTTAATAATAATAGCTACCTCATAGAGTTCTCAGGAGAATGAAATAAAAATAAATGTAAAGTTCTAAAACTATAACTCTAAACTATGTTTTAAGAGTTTTATATTTGACAATGTATCTGAAATGTTTTTGAAATGTTGTTCAATAAAACTTGTTTAATAAATAGTCACCATCTTTCACTTATAACAGGACTATAGGGAAGCCAAATAGGAGAGAGACACTTGGGGGGTTGGGGGGAGGGGAGGATTAGGGCACAAAATGGAGTAGAAAAGAACACAAGGGACCACAGAGACGGATCTCGGGTGAACTGGTGGTGGGTTACCCAAGGGGAATACAAAATGTAAAAGATATAAATAACAATAAAAATATTTATACAATAAATAAATAGTCACCATCTTTCTTTTTTTTTTTTTGTTTAAAGATTTATTTATTTATACATACAAGCTGGGGTACAGGCCAGAGGCGTGGGGCGGCGAGAGGGTCCACCAGAGACAGAGCAGGGAGCAGAACAGGCAGATCAGAAATACACTGCTGAGGGGAGCAGCGGGCGAGGCAGGAGAGGTCTGCCGCACCATGTGGGATTCTCCCTGGCCGGGCGTCGAACTCACACCGCGTGCTGCAGACAGCCACACAGCACAGCGCTCAACCGCTGTGCCACCAGAGAAGCCACCATCTTTCTTTTTTTGTTCTAAACACAAACTCTGGGATTATTAAATTTCTGGTCCAACTCTTCCTGTTTCTTTCTTTAAATACAGTGCTGATACAAACCAGTAGTAAGGAGTGGGGTGCTAGCCAGTTTCCCCAATTCTGCAACATGATGGAGCTTCCTCCAAGAATGAGATGGATGCCTCTGAGAGCAGAGGCAGTGGGGTCCAAGCAAGTGGCAGAGCTCTCACACACTAGGGAAAACAGAAGGGCTAAATGATGCAAAAACAAATGTGGCATGGAAAAGACTAGCAGTACTTAGCAAGGGGAACCTTTTCCATGTGGGAAAGCCGAGGTCATGGAAGTAATGAGTAGATGAACAACAGCAGGTGCTGGCAGTAGGTGTCTAAAAATGGGTCGAATATTGGATTTTACGGCTAAAGTGTCTGATGAAACTGAATAGGACTATATAAGGCTATGAGGAAAGAAAGTCATCTTCCATGTGAGGAAGAAAACATCTCTTATATAGCTAAACTTCAAGCACACATAGCCACCCTCACCTACTGGGAGATTTTGGAAGCTGTACCTAAGGCAGATCATAGCACTTCTAACAAATGTTGGAGAATATGGGATAAACATAAGCATTACCATCCAAATTCCACCAGCCTTGCCCTTGGCCACTCCGTATTTGAAGATCGCAGGAAGACTTCATCCAACTCAAGATGCCATACGGGTCCCTCCTTGTCAGCCCCTTGAGAATACAACCGCAGTACAAGTTTCTGTCTGATTTTCATAAAACCAGTAAAGGAGCAAATGTATCCCTATCCCATGAGTCAAACGTCAAGAAAATAGAAGTTTTCTGGTAGTTTCAATAACCTTTATATCTTTATCCAAAGATCCTGCAAGACCAGACTCTACATTTGAGTAAAGAATCAGGTTCAATCAAAGAGTGAGGCATCCTGCCCAAGGGCTGCTGTTGCTCACTCTGCAGTCTCTTTTCAGGGCAGAAATCTAGGTTAGGCCACCCAGCGGGACTTGTGGTTTCACTATTTCTGCTGTGTCCCTTCATGTGTGTTCCTGTATAATCATCATTCCTGTGCCCGGAAGATGCAGCACATGACATCACGGTGGTCAACCCTGACAATGCTGGGTCACGTTGAACACTGATCCCAGCCCCACCCCCAGGAGCCTTATCTCTCAAAGGGAAATAATGATAGCACATAAGTGCGCAAGTGCTAAAAGAGCTCATCCCCCAGAAAGAATTGATGGGAAATAGTGCTGGGGCTGTCCACCATCAGAAAATCAGAGCAAACTGGAAAATACCATGAGACACAGTTCATCAAAGACTTTCTTCTTGATGACAATTCCAAGTGCTGGTAAGACTTAACCAGCAGACACTCATCCATTGTTACAGAAGAATTTGGTATGTGCTCCCTAAAACAAAATTTATCAAGACACATCCCCTGGTAATACTATGATTTTCTCTACCCAGAATCCCCCCTTTTTCTGTAACAGCTCAGTTCTTTTTCCTTGGCTAGTCTTAAAATTCTTCCTTCACTTAATATGAAAATTTTTAAATTCAGATTCTCCATCCACTTAAAGTTCTTCCTTCATGACACTGATCAGGTCTCAAGACCACACAACACTATTTGATCTAAGCACTATTTGATCTATGAGCCCTTCTGTAGTGGGTTGGTTTGTGGTCTGTAAAAATCAGGGTTATATTTCCATTTTCTAAAGTGGGAAGATGGGAAACTCCACAACTTGTCCCAGTATTTCCTGCATATTCAATAAGAGAGAACTATGAGCCAGTTACATGAAAAGAAGCCAGGAGAGAACAAACACAAAGTCCTCAAGGTATTTAAGTCTGGACCCATTCATTCCCAAGACCCAGATCCTACTTCCTCTATCCCTTTTTACCAAAGGCTCTTAACAATGAATTCCATCCCTTGGAAACAAAAGGGTCTCACATAGTATCAAGTCCCTTTAACTTAGGATTTCATTCTAAGTTTGTTCTATTGTTAAGTGACAAAGTAAAATAACATGATGTGTTTTTTTGCTTCAGAAAATACAGGGGCCTCCTGAGTAGCGTAGGGTTTATGTCTCAGTGCTCTCACCACTATGGCCTGAGTTTGATTCCTGGCCACGGAGATTCCCACATGGTGCAGCAGACCTCTCCTGTCTCGCCCACTGCTCCCTTCAGCAGCGTATTTCAGTCAATCCACCTGTTCTGTTCCCCACTCTGTCTCTGGTGAATCTTCTCACCCTCCACACCTCTGGTCTACTCCCCAGTTCTTCTATACACACGAGAGAGAGAGAGAGAGAGAAAATACAGCTATGTATATGCTGAAAAAAAGATGAATGTAGAACAAAGACCAACTGTAAATATTTCTAGACAGTTAATCTCAAGGGTGATTCTCTGAATTTTCTGAGTTTTACCCAAAGAGCATGTATCGTAAAGAAGTATAATAAAAAGCTAAGTGACAGATATATTTTAACGTCTTACATATTTTAATATATTTATATATAAGTTTTGAATGTTTAATGTATGTTATATAGTTTAATATATAATTTCTGTAATTATATATTTCTTATAATTTATATATTTTAACTTACATAGTATAAATACATATGAAAAAGGTTTAAATTTTTAGAACATTTAATGAAAAAGAATAGCCCTCTGCCCCATTCCCAATTTCTACTCCCCAGTAGTAGTATTCACATTCACAAAACAATAAAAATATTTAGAAGAAAGCACGGATTGTCATTGGTAATGCAATTCTGTGTCTACTGAATGAGGTTATGTCATTGCTGCTGCCAACGGACGTTCCTTAGGGTAAAGCCTGATAGTTCTTTAAAAGTCAGGGCTCAGGGGCCTCCCTGGTGGTGCAGCGGTTAAACGTGGAGCTGTTGGAAGCAGCGATGCGAGTTTGATGCCTGGCCAGGGAGATTCCCACATGGTGCGGTGGACCTCTCCTGCCTCACCCACTGCTCCCCTCAGCAGTGTATTTTGGTCAGTCTGCCTGTTCTGCTCCCCACTCTGTCTCTGGTGAGCCCTCTCGCTGCCCCATGCCTCCGGCCTGCACCCCAGCTGGTATGCATAAATAAATCTTAAAAAAAAAGTCAGAGCTCAGGACTGACACGAACTCTGGAGAAAAGGGCAGGTGAGGTTACAGCAGAGACCACTTCGTCCAAGGTCCAGAGTGGGCCCTGCTCTGGCCCTTCTATGTCCAAAGAAAAGAAACTTCACACATACCCTTGACAAAACCTTGCTGCTGAAATGCTGTGCCCCATATAAATGCCTCCAACTGCTATGTAACCCACTTCCTCTGCAGTTCTTCTCTGGGGAAAACAATAATAGCTGTATTTTCATTCACCCCCCCCCAAAATTGTTTAGCTATTACTTCATATAAAGCCAATGAGTGACTCTCATGTACCTGTAGAGTTTTCTTGTTCTCTTAATTAGAAAACATTTTAAATAAGCAACACGGGTTCGCACACACACAGGAAGAAGCACTAAAGACACCCCCAGGTGACACTTCAGCACTTGACACAGGACCCTACCCAAGTAGCTTCGTCCAAAAAAAAATCTTGTATTCTTCCTTGGGTTTTTCATTCAGTCATCAAAGATGTAGCGTAGTTTGTTTTCTCAGAATTCTAAAAAGAGGAAAGTTGGCATGAATACTGTCCTAAAATTAAAAAAGATAAAATAAATAAAAATTTCTAAAAAGATCAGCATGAGAGAAATAACTTTGTTTATAAACTGCTCTTTAACTTTTCTTTCCTTCCTCCTTTCCACCGATAGCATGAGTACTTGACATTTTATTGTGGCCATTTTGGTGCAACTGTTTTGATGCCAGTGATGTTTGAGCTTTTGCATCCATTTCAGGACTTCTTCAAAACAAACCATTAAATAGTCAACTTTTCCTTATTATCAAGTCACATGTATAGTCACATTCACCCTAACACTTCCCAGTTCCATTTCATGCCCCAATTTCCTCCAACCCCAGACTTCCACCCCTGGGGTCAGTAGAAAGAGAAGGTTGTAAAGGTAATGTGGACAGATCACCTGGTGATTTGGTTTTTAATAAAAAGGCCTAACCTTTTTTGGCTCTGTTTTCATTCTCACTGAAATACATCAGTAGCCACATCACAATAGTTTTTAAAACAGTCCTCCAGTCAACAAACCCAAAAGCTTGGGTCCAGAACCGCAGTGGAGGCGATTCCAAAGGTGTTTAATAACGCTTAGGGAGCAGAGCAGTTACATTGAATAGTGGTCTCCTCTAAGAGAATTTGCACAGTCTTCCTTTTTTTTTTTTTTTTTTTTTTTTTTGGTAGGTTGGCAGAGGACTACTGGTCAGAAAAACTTTACCAGTGATCTGCGCTGATAGTGAGAACCTTATTCCTCCCTGGTCAGCATATGTGCAGCCCTCATGGCTTCCAGCTCCCCTTCCTGTCCCCCCACTTTTCATAACCTCTTCTTGAGGTAGCCACTCACTGTGAGCACCTTAGAGACTAGAAAACTGCCCCCAGGGAAAACAGCCACCTGTTGACTGGCTTTTCCTGTTAACCAGAGTGACCTGCTGTTCTGTTTGACTCGTCCACATGGAATGTTCCACAGTGGCAAGCGGCATTAATTATGTCAAACTAAAGCACAATCTACAGCCAAATACTCCTCTCTCTTGCTGTGGTGGTGGACACAAACACACACATATCCATGCACACAAGGACACACACACATTTGTATGGGTCTAGAGAAAGAATGAGCAAGGGAATTGTAAAAGGAGTAAGCTTCCTGTATTGCAGACATCTCTTCAGCTGCCAGGCTTTCCCGGTAGCAAATGGCACTTTAAGTCATCCTCTATTGAAGCTTCTCAATGTGCTTTATTCATTCCACACACTTGTGTGTGAGGAGTGGGGGGTGCTGAGACATGAGGGGTAAAAGGATATGAAAAAAGAGTGAAGAAAGAAGAGCAAAGAAAAGTATAAAGGAAAAAGAGAAATATTTTTTTTAAATACTGAGAGCATCTTCTGTATTCCTGAATTATATATCTCCCAAGTAAGTCACTGCATATTGGGAAGTTTCTAAACAGGAAATGAAATCTCCTTCTCAAATTTCAATTCTCAAACTCCAACAATTTCAAACTCCAGCATATTTAATATGATCCACCAATGTGCTTTTTGATAAAGAGTTCCAAAAGGGGGAAATCAGTTCCAAATCAAGGGGAATTAATTTGGAAAATCATGGGGAGGCAGAATTTAGAAAAGAAAAAGGCAGTGAAAATGGTAAACTCAATATATTATGCATACATTTCTACTTTCAGACATTTCTCTGTTACCTTATTTTCTTCTCATTTCTCTGTATCCTCCCCTGCCTTTTTCTCATGTTTCCCTATTTCACTGGGAAGCTCCTGCCTTCATTCTGCACATCTTACCAGGTTACAGTACCACTGGACGGGGCTGAGTTTGAGATTCGCCCCTGGGGAGTCCACCTACCCCTTAGCCCCTCAAAGATTTGCAGGAATATCACTGGGTCTCCCAAGTTGGCATGCTTCAAACTGCCTGAAAAGTACAATGAGTCAGCCAGTCTTCCCCTTTTATCAGCTTGAAGGGGAAGGAAGGCAAGTAAGGCTAGATCAGGAAAAGCTAAGAGTGCACTTGGCTGAGAATGGAGATGAGAACTGGGGCCTCCACAGGGCCGTTACTTCCCTGGCTCTCAACAGTGGCATGTCAGCCTTTCATTTAGGCCACTCCTACATCTCATACAGTAGACCCTGAGCAGTTACCATTTTGACTCTTCATAAGTGATTCAAAACCCATGACGTAGTCATTTATAATTTTGCTGAGAAAAGTATGTGGGTTCCCTCGGAGGCTGGTGTGTGGCAGTGACTCATTTAGGAACTGAATTAGCCCAGCAGGCTGCCCTGGGTCCACCCTCGTGCTTTGGGGATTCTCATTTTGTTCGTGTTTCCATGTAATCCTGGCAACAACCTAGCCCAATAAGTGTTTATCGCCATTTTGAAGATAGCAAAACTGCAATATCAAATATTTCAATCTAGTACTTGATGTTTAGGTAGTCTCAAAAGTTCTAGAGCACTTAAAGATAGAATCAGACAGTATGATCTGAATTATGTATGCAAGAAGAGCCTGGAACTTGGGAAAAGACGGTCACTGCATCTCTAAGAAGAAAGCAGAAATACAGGACATGGTCCAGAAGGATATAGTCAAGAAGAAAACATAGACTAATACTCATGATACCTACGTGCGGGACGCACTTTAAACAAACTCTCCAGCCATAAAGATAAGACAGTGAATTTTATTAACCAAAATTATTTATTTATGCTCAGTAATGGACACCACAGAAACATTGACAAACACCAGGTTCAGAAAAGTCAGTTGCAAAGTATAAACTAAATATTCCAAGTCTAAACAGCTAATATGTATGATATACAAGAAAATGTCACTACTCAGCAAAAACATGAAGAAATGAAAACATTCACAAGCCTATTAAGAGTTAATCAGAGGAGGCTAATGAAAACAACAGTGATTTATGGCTCGATACCTATTAGATCTGTAAACACTGGGAGCAGGATATTGGATCCTGATGTACTTCTAGGAGGGAATAAAGGCTGAAGGAAGTCCAGGCACATCTCATTAACACAGACATGACCACATCTTATGACTCAGAATCTCCACTCCTAAACATGTAGCCTAAACAGATTCACATGGGTTTGCAAGAGAGCATGTTCAAGAATGCATGCTACAGTGTTACTTGTGTAAAGGATGGAGAGGAGACGAGGAGAGAGGGCTAGTGGGCCTCCTAGGGATGACTCCCAAACTCAACCTATCTGATGGGACTCTAACCTGGTAGGATGTGCCAAACAAAAGCAGGGACCTCCCAGGGAATCAGAGAAATGAGAAAAATGCAGGAGAGGACAGAGAGAAAGTTCTCACTGGCAGAGGGGCTGGGTGAAAGGTGGGGATACACAGCCCAGAGTCAAAAGAAGTGTTCAAGGTGCACACCTAACAACTTGGATGGTCCTACAACAGCATCCCAGGTCAACCAAGGAAGAAACGAAATGACCTGCTCTTTAATAAATATCGGTTATTATTATAACCTGAAGAAAGGTGATCTAATAGTTTATAATAAATCCTAGATTTGTCAAGAACCACTTAATTTGGTTCTTTTATTTTATTGTACTATTTTTATTGAGGTAACAATGGTTCATAACTTTGTATAATTTGCAGATACAGGTACAGACCACTTCAGATATATGTTACAACACTGCACCTACTACCAAAGCACCCATAATCCTCCACCATAGTCAACTGAGCTTCCGACCTGCTGTGCTCCCTCCCGCAACCCTTCTGATAACTTCAGTTCTACAGTCATATTTCTGGGGGTTGTTTTGGTTAAGATTTTCTGTTCATTTTTTTGTTTTTCCATATTCCAAATATGTGGAACCATTCAGTATCTGTTTTTCTCCTTCTGACTTATTTCCTTCAGCATAATCCCTTCGAGTTCCATCCATGTTGCTGCAAATAGCAAGAGTTTATCTTTTTTAATAGCTGAGTAGTATTCCATTGTGTATATGCCACATCTTCTTAATCCACTTATCTGTCCTTGGACACTTAGGTAGATTCCATAATTTGGCTATTGTAAATATTGCTGCAGTGAACATAGGAGTGCATATGTCCTTTCTATTAGTGTTTTTGCTGTTGTTTTTGCATCTTCCAGGTAGAAACTTAGGAGTAGAATTGCTAGATCCCGTAGTAGATCTATTTTTAAATTTTTGAGAAACCTCTACATTGTTTTCCATAGAGACTGGACCAGCCCACATTCCCACCAACTGTGTTCAAGGGTTCCCTTTGCTCAACATCCTCACCAAACATGTTGTTTTGGGTCTTTTTGAAATAAGCCATTCTCATTGGTGTGGGGTGGTATATCGTGGTTTGGAGTTGCATGAGAAGTAATGATGAGCATTTTTTCATGTGCCTATTGGCCATAAGTATATCTTCTTTGGAGAAATGTCTGCTTAGCTCTTCTACATAATTTTTTTAATTTGTTTGCTTTTTGTTGAGATGTACAAGTTCATTGCAGATCCTGGATATTGGCCCCTTGTTAAATGTGTGATGTACAAACATTTTCTCTCATTTGGTAGGATGTCTTTTTGGGCTTTTGGTAAGTGTTTTGTTTTGTTTTGCTAAGCAGAAGCTATTCAGTTTGATGTAATGCAATTTGTTTATTTCTGCTTTTGTTTCCTTTGCCATCAGAGTCAAATACCCAAAGGCATCCCTGAAACCAATGTCGTGAAGTGTTTGGCCTTAGTTTTCTTTTATGTATTTTATGAAAAAGCCACTTAGTTGACCATATGCTAGATACAAACATGGTGAAAACACTTGATCCACTTTGTCAAACATAAAGAGATTATTATTGTGTATAGTGAAGTTTTCTGCTATTCCTCAAATTTGCCACCAGGTGACAGCAGTTGATAATAAGAAAGTTCAAGCAACAAGTTGATTAACTCTTCTTCCTCTTGAAACATCAATAAGAAGATTCTTCACAGCCTTTTTAAAAGCACTTTTATCAAGACCTGTTAAGAAGGAAGAAAATCCTATTTCCTCTCTAGAACTTCTAGATTAAATAAGGGTTTAAACCCAGAAGAATACACAAATATATATAAGTTGTTAGTATTTCAAAGGAATGATGCTGATAAAAATTTAGAAATGATAGGCTCTTCCTTAAACCAGGTTTTTACAGTAAATGAGCTATGCCCAAAACAACAGCAGCAGTTATTCACAAACAATATGCCAAGAAATGAGGGAGTCACAGATTCCACTCCTCTTTCACTTTTTTTAACAGATATTTTATTTATTTTTGTTATTCATATCTTTTACATTATTATGTATTCCCCATAAGTTACCCACCACCTGTTCAATTTTAATTGAAGCATTCAAGAGTCAATGGTAGGATTTTTTTAACTACAACTTAAATTGATGTATATTATTTATAATTTAAGACCTAAAACCACTACTGTCACATAGGCGAAAACAATTATAGTCCAGATCAGAAACAAAAGATCTAAATTAGAGTAGTAAGACTAAAAATAAAGCACTGGGTAATACAAACATTTCAGAAACAAAATTAGATTCTATTGACTAAGAAGAAAGTGGTACAAACTTTAAATTGCAGGTAACAATATTGTGTCCATTAACAAAATTACAAAATCAGTAAGTATTCTAGACATGTTTGGGTATCTAGGAAGAGGTTTTTTAATGAAATATGACTCTGGATCTAATAGAAGTTATAGGTAGGAATCATCCACAAAGAGGTGATCAGTGAAGCTTGGGAAACAAATAACTATAAATAAAAGAGAACAATTTTAAGGGGAGTAGGTGAGAAGAACTAACAGAGAAAATAGTATTATCTAATTTTCATCTCCTAATTGAAAAAAAAAAACACTTTAACACTAAGAATCTATCATGACCTCTTTATCATTCTACATTTTTCAATGCCACCAATCAACATCACATCCAGAGCCATTCCAAGACAGGAACTTCCTTAATATTAATTGCCTAGTACATAATAAAATTAACATCTGTTGCAAGGTTTAACTTATTTCTCTGTAGTTGAAAAAGAAGAGGCTATTTTGTTCATGAAATAGTCAAACTAGACTTTTTTTCTAACTCAAGCTATTGACCCAACACTTTTGTCAGCTATTACAAGTTAGCTAATGAGAAAAGCACACTGTATAACAGAAAACTTTTTAATTATATAAAAGTAGAATTCTATAATCTCCAGAACATTTGATATGTTTCCTAGTCTTTTCAATGCTTTATTTTTATTACATTATTTCACTTAAGTAGAAATATCACCTATTAAAAGATTACCACTAAATACTAAACTCAAACTCTTTACCTTATCATTGTGCTTCAAACTACCCTGAGTAATTTGCTCAGGGTCACAACAGCTAGAATTTAAAACCTGCTATTAACGTCTCGGGTATGACTTCAAAACCAAATCTTACCTACAAAACTTCCTCATTTAGCATAGCTTTAACATTTCTCAAAATATTAACTATAATAATTCATTGGCAATTTGACCTCTTATTGTGTATATATGCCATACATTACTTTCCTATTTACCTGCTATTAATCAGACATATATTTGTACTGCTATTATAAATAACCCTGTGCTTAAAACCTTGGTATCAAAATTTGTCCCTATATTGGACAATGACCTTATTGCCAGTAGTTTTTTAAAATAGGAGATAGACACACAAACACAAGAAAACTCCAAGTTGCAGTTGCCAGTGTACTTCTGATTTTATACAGAATGAACAGCATCTCTTAGTCGAAGGAGTATAAAGGTAGTATTAAAACACAGTAAGGACAGTTGAAAAGAACATTCAAAAGTAGAGCTCATAGTGCTGAAAATTTGCAGGCAGAGTAGGAAAAAAAAGACAATAAAAAGAGACTGTCATAGAAAAGCTAGATAATTACTAAAGTTAGGTTTTGTGGGAATCTTTAGGTCAACTATTAGCAGTATCACTGATAATATAATCAGATCAGCAATCAATTCTTTCAAAAACAGAATTAAATACATTTATACAGTTTTTTTGTCCTTTAGTTTTCAAAACATGTTCATTCATATTTGTCTGACTGATAATGCCAGTATATAAATGCTCTTTTACAATAGGCCAGGATACCTGTTTTATCCTGATTTTACAAAAATAGATGCAAAACTGTTAATAGACTTCTTTACCAAAAATTAGAAGACTATGTGCATATATATTTTAAATCCTTTTGACTAAACTTACATAATATTCTATCTTTCCTATATTCCCCTATTTTGCGAAAAGGATCGCTATCTAGTCACCCAAGCCAAATCTCATTCACCATCCTCTTGTACCTACTCCTCAAATGCTAACACTTCCTAAATCTCTTGGAATTCACCCCTTGCCATTAGAGTGCCCTTCTGCAATTCCATTTCTTCATAAGTCTGATATGTGAGATTTTAATTGTTCTCCGGCAGTTATCTCTTCTTTGGTAAGTGGCGACAGCTCCACATCTGTTTGCTTTTGTGGTTCATGTACCATGATCACAGTCTTATTCAAAGTAGCACAAATGCGGCTTTTAGTTTGTTTCTGCTCAATAGCAACTTGTTTAAAGCATGCGTGCAAAATTTAATATCTAGACTTTGTCGCTGATAATTCCTTGAAGAGTGTAACTGGATTTTTCTTGCCTGCTCAATCAGGATGATTAATCTTGATTTCATATTCCAGCCTGTACTGAATGTAATCCAGATCAGAGTCAGTTTTCTGGAATATCTGTTCCAGCTTATCAACCTCCGCCTCCATGTTGAATAGTTCCATGGTAGGATTTGTGTAGAAGAGAGGGCTGTGTGAAAATGATTGAACTCCAAGAACTGAGTGAATGAGAATCTTGTTAAGTCTCTCCAGGATAAATTACACAGACCTCACAACAGTAAGAGAGAAAGGACATAAGGACTGCTACAGAGTTGGGATAAAGAAATCAAAATTAGCCTCCTAAAGGTTTGGGTCAGAAAGGGGAATTATGGTCTGACAGGTCTGAGGTTCCACTGGAGGACACCATTAGTCCCCAAGCCAGACTGAGAGTATGTGCTCAGATCCAGACTAGTTGGGTTCAGATTCATTTGCTATCTGGCAGTCTTTGTAGAATTTATTTCATCTTATAAGGTTTAGTCTCCTGATTTGTGAAATGAAAATCATAGCACCTTCTTCAAAAACATTTAACTGAAGAGTATGTGAACTTTAATTAGTTGCTTAAAAATATTGCTAGCTACTATCACTACTTTTATTTTTACCACAGCACAAATAATATATGTCAGACTATGAGGATACAATGGAGAAAAAAAATTGGGATGTATATTCACAGGTGAAATACAGACAAGCAAATAAACATGAATTGAGTGATGAGGGTATAAAAGGGAGTGGGCAGGGCGCTCTAGACCATAGCAAGGCACCTAACCCACTCTGAGCATCACAGTAAGGCAAGGTTTCCCTAAGAGAAGTAAAACTTAAGCTATGAACCTACTGATAAGATTTATTCAGGTAGAGTGTCTACAGAAGAAGGACTAGTATCTGCTGAGGGGAGTAGCAGGCCAGGCAGGAGAGGTCTGCTGCCCCATGTGGGAATCTGCAGGGAGGCCCTGTTGTAATTTTTAACTCTTCCTTCCTTCTGAGATTGGGTCATTAAAAACAGTTATAGCTTCCCAGTGGTATGAATTCATGAAGGTCACACTATTTATGCAAATAGCACCATTTACTCAGGGGATCTTTCTTTGTTTGCTTTTCTATGTCTTGACAACACTGCTCTACAATCAAATTCAGTCATTTTCCAATACTGAATTCTACTATAATCCTAATAATTCTGAGCATCCAGATGTCAGGATTGTTACTGTTATGGGGAGATGACATAGAGAAAATCAAAGAAATAATAACAATTTGGAATCTGTCAAAACACTCAGCAATGAGCAATTGGTCAAATGGCTTGCTATTCATCCATTTCTCAGGATTTTAGGTAATCAATCTATTTCAAACATACAAAGGAAAAAATTCAAAAAGGACAAAATGTTTAGGATTTATTTTAAGGTAAGAAACAGGCCCCAAAACAGTATTATAAAGGGTCTGATTTTATAAAATAAAGCACTTGTTTTTTAATATAATTTTAAAAACTAGAACAATACACTAAAAATGATCCCTGTTTTATGAAGTAACAGAAAAAGCATATTCTAAAAGTGTATTTGCAAGTACTAGGATAATGGATTGATTTTGCTTTTCTTTCTTTTGCTTTTTATCCCCCCACACCCATCACTTTATATAAGAAATGATCACATATCACTTTCATGGTCAGAAGAAAAAATGGTGTGTGCGCGCTGATGATAGGTAGATCGCTAAACAGTAGCTAGAGAAGGGGGGAGGGGCGATTGTATTGGCAGTTCAATGTAATATATGACAGACCTTGACATCCCTTTATTGTCAATGCAATAATATATAAATAAGGACAAATTAATAACTTGTAACAGGTATTACTCCTTTCTAGTAATCAGTATCCCTCTCTCTGCTATCTAGAGCACTAGCTTCCAAGCTAAGTACTTTAGAAGCCTTATTTGTTATCAGCAAACAGGTTGGTAAGTACAGAAAATAAATAAAGGGCCTGGATTACCCTGAAAGTCAGCTGCTTAAAGCAGGGCCTTATCTGCTTATTCCCTGATGTATCTTGAGGTTAGCACAGTGCCTGGCACATAACAGGAAACACTTGTTGACTAAAAGGCTACTTCATCTAGGCCATGTGGAAACCTGAAGAAATCTCCCTTCTTCCTCACAGTCAAATGAGCAAATAACGAGTATCCTTATGGTCCAAGGTCTCTCCTTTATCCAAAAAAAAAAAAAAAAAAAAAAAAAAAACTTTACAAACTGACACATTCTCTTGTGCTGACCTTCCTATAAAAGTTAATGTTTTATCAACATTCTTTGAGCACTTGATACAATGTAGATCACATGTGCTATACGATTTACTTCTCACAACTATGATGTATTTTGTGTTGTTATTTCTATTTTACATGTGTGGAAACTGAGGCATAAGTGACATAATTTCCCCAAGGGCACACAGCTACTAAGGCAAAGCTGGGACCTGATTTGGGTTTGTCTGATGCCAAAAACTTAAACAATATACTAGACAGGAAACTTTGAGAAGTCTCAGATAAAAAAAAATTATTTTAAATGTAAAGATAGGAACAACTCTACCTCCTCTAAGGAATTACCTAGCTTCTTCCTTTCTGATAATGAGAACTATGTAACTGAGCATTTCTCCTTTTTTTTCTTCGGCTGTCAGGAAGCTCAAAGACAAATGCAGATCTCATCTAGATAACTATCTCATCTAGATAACTATGTTTTATTGCCTGTGACTTGGATTTTCTTTTCTGGGATCTTGATTTTTCTAAGTCCCTTGAGCCTGATTTATATTTTTATGTCTACTTTTTTAGCTGAATTTTTGTTATAAATCATCTCAAATTCATCAAAAATTTTGGAATAATGAATATAGTATCTTTATGTCTTGATTTTACCATATTTCCAATTTACTGAGCAACCACCTTACCATAGCGTCCTCTACATTATCTAAAGAAGAAATCAACCTTTGTTACAACTTGTTTAATTTTAGATCTTACTTTTTAGTTACATCCATTCAAACATAAAACTTCACTTTCTGACCTTGATTCTCAAGGTATCAGATGAAGTCAACATTACTTTAAAGGGAAGACCACCTGTAACAAATTTGCCTGATATCACATAGGTAGAGAATTCTAATTTTACTTATTTGAAAAAAAATGGAAAGTTTACTGACCCACTTTAAATCACTGTTTCGGTAAAAGGCTGAGAAAACTAGCATCTAAGGATGAGGTTTGGTTTCCATGAGGTTAATAGTTATTACTCAAAGGAGAAATTGACATGCTTTATTGGTGTGTTTGGCTGTGGATTGTAACATAGGGATTGAGAAAACACTGATGGATTGCTGCTAGTCTAAGATTACGTGATGCATCTTCCTTCTTGTATGACCTGGTCTCTTACACAGTTTCCAGGCATTATCTCAGTGTCGTGGGGGCTCAGGAAGGTATGGAAGAGCGATCCCCATTTATTCAAATGATAAAAGCATTTTGCATTAATGAAAGTCACCTAGGAGAGACTGCTCTTCAATCAAATTCCTCACATGGATAATACATCAAACATTTTAACCATTTAGGCTAGGTTTATTTATTAAATATGTCCAACCAGTTTTGAATTCTGATTCCATCAGCTATAAATATTCTGGCATAGACTAATTAGGGACAGCACCCAAAATCCCATAATAGATGAAAAAAATTAAGTGGCTCAAAGGACCTATGCATGGAGGGTCTATATTGTGGAGAGCAGCCCACCAAAAGTTAAAACAACCAGTGATGAGAAAACAGAATAAATGCTGAAAAAAGATTCTGTCTCTTCCCTCTCAGGACTTACCAGTCCATTAACAATAATTTCGTTAAAATGTCTCCATTGTTAGTCATTCCTTCACCAAAAGCAACAAATTTGCATTTGCCTGGGAACAAATAGGTGTAGAATTCTAATTTTATTTATTTGAAAAATAAAACAGGTACGTATAAGATTATGATGTGGGAACTATTCATTCTAACTGAGGTCATCAGAAGAGACTGCCAGCCCCAGGAGATACATTAGAAGAGAATCTGCGACAAGCAGCATTTTGATAACCCGAGGCCTGGGGAGGGCATTTCAGAGATCACTCTTCCTCTTCACAAAAGGCACACAGACATTAGCAGGAGGACAGTCAAAACCATGAGCCCAGGTCATGGAGCATGGTGGGAAATAAAACTAGAAAGAAAAGTAGAGGGCCTTCCTGGTGGCCCAACAGGTTAAGTGCTGCGCTTTGGAGCTGTCGGCAGCTGCAGCACAAGTTCTATGCCAGGCAGGGAGATTCCCACATGGCACAGCAGACCTCTCCTACCTTGCCTGCTGCTCCCCTCAGCAGTGTATTTCGGTTGATCTGCCTGTTCTGCTTCCCACTGTATCGCTGGTCAACCCTCTCACCACCCCATGCCTCTGGCCTGCATCCCAGCTTGTATGCAAAAATAAATCAAGGGGGGGAGTGGGGAGGAGAAGGAAGGAAGGAAGGAAGGAGGGAGTGAGGGAGGGAAGGAAGAAGGAAAGTAGAACTTAAACATTAATGCAAATGCTGAGGAGGTTGCATTTTGTTCTGCACACAAGCTAATGGAACAAGAAAAGGTGCCAGCAGAGCCATACATTTAGAATCATTGTTTATGGAATGTTGAAGATGGGCAGAGGGTAATTGGGAAGAGTGAAAGTGACTACTAAAATAGCCCAAATGGGTAAGAACCTGAGTTACGGAATGACAGGGATAGGGATCAGATGTGAAAAGCATGGCAACTTCTCAGATTGCTAGCTGAATACATGCAGAGGAAGGCAAGAGTGCCCACAGCGATTCCATGTCTTCAAGGGTAGATGATGAGGCCAACCTCAAAATCAGGAAAAGCAGAAGCTGCATCCTATATCCTACATCTTTGTTTCACTTAGAGGGAAAAGGAAGGAGAGAGCCATTCCCTTCTCTCTTTCCTTCCTGTGCCCATTCATTCCTCTTCTCCACGCCTCTTCTTATCATTCTCTCCATGACCTATTTTGAATGGAACATTAAACTAAATGATGACACTTGAACCCACTCCGACACGTAAACATAAGCGACCACAGAAGAAGCAAAGTCCTATAAAAAGAGATGTTAGCGTTACACTTTATCCGTCTCACAGTTCATCCAGCACCAGTTTATCAGGATGGCTCCTGGGAAAACCTCATCTGTGGTGAGTCCTGCACTAATGTGCAACAAGCTTGTTAATTTGATCTAGATGTTTCTGGGCTACAGGCAAAAAAATCTAGATTCTAACTTTTGAGATCCAAGAACACTGTATACATAGATGGGAAATGAAAGCTTTGGTATATACTTAATCGTTGTGTAGCATTTTCAAGAACTGATATACATCAGTTTGAAAGATGAGATTAAAACTGAAAGACAGCTACATTGGGGCTAAACCACACAAGAAGCATCACGTGTTTCTGTTTAGTACCAATGTTTACTGAAAATCTGTTTTTCTGAGTACAAGAGATTTAATATAATTCTTCCACAGCATTTTCTTTAACACAAAATAAGACAGGTCACCAGTCTTGATGATTGAGTATGTGGGTACAGTGACTTTTCTTTCCATTATACTATAATTATCCATAACCTTGGAATAGCAAAGTTTTATTCTAATTAGATTCATATATAACTGGTTTAGAGTAAAGGGCCTTTATATTTTTTAACAATTTAACTTAAAGCATCTTTATTGAAACCCAACTTAATTACGGAATCAATATACGTAAATTTAGAAAAACTGGAAGATGTACCCAAGAAAACAAACTGGGGGTCCAGTTTTTACACGTATATTTACCAGTGGCAGTAATAGCATTTCTATGATGAATAACATCACATGGATTTCCACATTTCTTGCTTCAAAGATGCACATGTAACTTCATACAGGGTCATACAAACAGAATAGAAAGCAACAGTGCAGGAAGACATTTCCTCTTAGAAAAGCAAGGTCATTGTTCTCTCAGTGACCTGATAATGATTCGTGGTCTGACAGGATGAAGATTTACCATTTTACTAAAATTAGTACTAGTGCATGAATAATATGTCTTTTCTATGCAAATGGAAGAACATTAAATACTGATTTTAAAAACACCACAGTTATAACAATATCTTGTTCATTTAACCAGTTTTTCCATTTAAATGGCCTCAAAATGTAATATAGATTAACCTGGAACTCATAGAATGAATAACAATGCAGTCATCATCACAATTTATTTATAAAAACATGCGCTAATCCAGTCTCCCACTCTTCTCTCCTTTTCTATTCAGTTTCAGTCACTGCTGCTGGGGCTGTGCCTGGTGGCTGTAGTAAAGGCGGGAATTGTAATCCCACAAAATTCAGAATGCCCAGACATGGAAGACAAGAAATTCCCTCAGCACATAAAAGTCAATTTAAACATCCTTAACCGGAAAACAAATTCCAGACAGCTCTCAGCTTTCAACCACAGATCCACCTCACCTTGGGATTTGCGGTAAGACGGTCCCCGATGAAATCTTTGATTCTACCTTTTCTGCATCAGAAGCCACCTCGAGGATGAGGCTGCTCACTCAGAATCATCAGGCGACCTCGATGACTGGCTGGGAGGGCGCCTCTGCAGACCAATGACCTTCAAATTTCATTCTATACACTTCTTTGACAGATACAGGACACTCCACCTCCAGCACCCATAACACCTGTCCAATTAGAGCTCATTGCCACTGACACCAAAACCCACCTAAATTAATGGTGGTCATCATTCTACTATTGATGAGACCTCAAGTGCATTGTTTATTTTTTTAATAGGCTTTAAATTAGTGCTTAAATTCTTTTTACCAGAGTTAGCATTGAGCAGCTACCATTGTTGAAAATAACTAGGAATTACTTAACCTTTCTGTGCTTTTTTTTTTTTTTTGTCACATTAGCACTGGAAAAATACATCTTACTCCAGTGGAGAAATATTGTATTGGGTATTTCTACCCCTTTTTGAATTACTTGTGATCTACACCCCCCAAGAGACCCATATTTGCTGTGTCCTTAGTACATATAATGTTTAAACCCCGGGAAACATTAAATAAAAATATAAGCTCAGTTATGTGGAGTCTTCAGAGTCATCTGACTATAGGGTTTCTTCTCTTCTTCCCATTATTAAGAATAGCTCAAATAAATTCAAAAGTTAAAACAAAGCTTTCACTCAACTGAAGAGAAAACAGAGAAAGCTATATAGCAGCAGGAGCTTTGGCTTCTAGTCCTTTATATTAGTTCTGGCCTCTTCCATGACTATGCCCTCAGAAAAAATTTTGATATATTCCCCATTCAAAGAAAGGTGTCATCAAGTGAGATAAATAGCTATCTATTCTGAAATGATTCTTTGGCCTTTTTTCAGCTATCAAATGTAAACTTAAAAAGTTATCCGTTATGTCAAACTTAAATCCCTTCTTGAGGTATCTCATTTTGTCCATTCTTCAAAGAAACTGGGAAAAACTGATCCTTTTCTTCTCTTTTAAAACATTTCATATGCTTAAAAATCCAAGTTTTCTTCAGACTAACAACCGTTAGGGAATTTGCAATTCTGTAGTTCGTCACCTAATGAACTTGCCTCCCTTCATTTACTGCTGTTTGATTTCCTTTCTGCTTTACCAGGAATTCATTTCCTTCTGCCTTTTGTCTCCCTGCAGTCGCAACGAGGACCCTGAGAGATACCCCCGTGTGATCTGGGAGGCGAAATGCCGCCATAACGGCTGCATCGACGCTGAAGGGAAGGAGGACATCAACATGAACTCCGTGGCCATCGAGCAGGAGATCCTCGTCCTGCGAAGGGAGCCCCGGCACTGTCCCCACTCCTTCCGGCTGGAGAAGATGCTGGTGGCTGTGGGATGCACCTGTGTCGCCCCCATTGTCCAGCACATGACTTAAGAGTTTGGGGTCAGCCTCACAGCTTACGGAAGCAGTTTCGGAGGTGGAATCTGAATCGTCATTCCCTCTCCAGACAGAGGAAATTTTGGACTGAGAAACAATTTGCTTCTTTGTTTTCCTAAGGGCTTTAAGTTATTTATGTATTTAATATTCCCTGATGCAATTTGGGGCCATGAGAATCCATTTTCATTTGTATTTTTTGAAGGAGACTCCAGATTTGGAAGGGGTTATTATTTATATTTATATGAGTTATTTATGGATCTATTTATTTAAGCCTGTAGAGGAAGGTTAAATCCTCAATAAGATTAAATGGCAATTAAAAATTTCTGAATTTGTACTACACGTGTGTATGGGATTATTTCTTCTTTGTCAGTTGGGGTTGCATAATATGACTGACAAGAAAGACTAAATCTAATTTTATATTTATTAACTAATTTTATAAGTTATTGAGGTTTACATGAGACACAGTTTAACTCTGTTCTGTTAAACTCTTGTAATAAAATCAGTTTGCAATCATAAAGTCTGGGAGAAATTTTTTTCTTTCTCATTAATAATATTTCAAATGAATTCAGCTCATTCCTATTTGAAAGAGTTTGAAAATTCACATAGAAAGCAAAACAATGCACGGCTTTGAGTCATAGCACCCAAGACCTATCTCAAATTCAAATTATAAATTTTACTTACTTTCAAGACAATAGAGCACTGGGGCTCTAATACTATTTGCCAGTTCTTTGGACACAAGCATTCCAAAATTATTTATGCAAAAAAATGGCCTTGGGGGAGATGGCATGTCATTATTAAAGATCACATAAGGAAAAGAAAAAACACTCCCAAGAACCAAACCTGAGGTTTGACAGGAAAGGAGAAGAATTGTGAGAAGACATTGTTTTTAATCTAGAACGTCCAGCCTCTTCCCAAACTCAGACTTCTTTTGAAGATTAATGTCAATCCAACAATACCAGAGGAACATTTTTCTCTTCCTCAGGTCCACTCATAACACGACTCCTTGAGCTCTCAGCTGCTGACCCAATATCCCATATAACATAGAAACGAGCCATTGGACAAAACAAACTTGAAGTGTGAGAAAGCTCTGGCCAACTAAAATAAAAACTGAATCACATTCAATTCCAGAGTAGCATCATGATTTGAATCATCACAATTTTCCCTCGCCATGGCCCAGCATGCTATCTTGTTCCATTTCCTGCAGCCATGGAAATTCTCAGCTTGGTCCCACAGGTTCCCTTGCCCACCCTCAGCCTCCAGTTGCTTGAAACTCCCCCTCCCCCAAGACTTGTGCTCCAAATCTAAATCCAGAGACAGACTTCTCTAGTCATCTCCTTTCAGGGTTGTTTTGTTTGCTTATATGGTGATTCTCTTTGCCAACTCCTGTCAAGACTTCATACAGAAAACCCAAAGACAAAAAGACAGTTTCTCAGTCTTGAGGCTTTAAAATCTCAATAAAATTCAGCTGCTCACTTTTCACTTTTCTCTGAATGATGGTGGTAAAAAAAATAATAACAACTTGATTTTGTTTTGGGGGGACTGGCAAGAAGTCAGCTGCCTCTCCTCACACACAAATCTCCCAGAACAATCTAGTGGGAAATAATGATCTCAGAGCCTATGGTATGTGATGCCCTATACTTTGAATGTTCTCATCAGTTTCTCCTCCTCTTCATCTCTCACGTGCTGATAGATGATTGTTTTCATCTTCCTCCAAATTCGCATGTTGAAACCTAGCCCCCAAAATTATGGGATTAGGGGGAAGGGCCTTTAGGATTAGCCTTGGTGCCTTTATGATTGGGACCCCAGAGACCCCAAAGAGCTCCCTTGTCCCTTCTGCCCTGTGAGAAGTTTCTAACTCAAAAGAGAGCCCTACCCCAAACTTAATCTTTAATTTTCAGCCATCAGACCTGTACGGAAATAAATTTTGGTTGTTAAAAGTCATCCAGTCTATGGTATTTTGCTATAACCACTCTGCCTACCCTGCCTACATTACTCAGGCTTTAAGGCTTCACTTAGGTATCATCTCATCTTAAAGGCCTTCCCAGACCCATCACTCCCTGCATACTCTTCTGAACTCCAAGAGCACTGTGGGTAATCTTTATCACACTCTTACATACTATGTTTGCTTTCCCTATGCAACCAGTTTGAGGCTGCTTGATAGCAGAGCCATCAGGGCCTGATCTGACACAGAACACACAGTCAATGTAGAAGTTAACTTTGAGCCAATAGTCCATAGACATCTCAAAATCAACAGAAATAAAAGTAAATTCACTAACTTTACTCCCAAACTAACTCCTCCTACTCTCTCCATATTATCATATTACTAGGGTTTTGCTTATGCTTCTTGTTTATCAGGGATTTCCTTCTTGGTCTCCCCATTTTTCATCACCACTATATGGATGAAAATATCTCTAGGGGTGAGGCTTAGAAAACTACTCTTAACAAGCACCCCGAGTGATTTTGATGCATTCTGTCTGCCAACCATCTACACACCAATCTTTGGGAACCACTATTAAAGAGCGGTCTAACTAGAGGTGCTCTCTCAAAAAGTAGATGTATAGTAACAAAGCAATTAATGGATGATGAATACACATTGTAGAATAAAATATAGGGAGCAGAGATGAAATATGTGAACTGAAATTTCAAAAAAAACTGAATAAAGTAAAGAGATACAATAAGGAAGTTTACAGTAGGAAAAAAGATTTTTTTTTTTGAGGCAACACTTGTTTAGAACACTGTATGAAAGAGTTATAGGAACACATACTTTTTTTTAAAATGTATGATGATCTTTTTTTTTAAAGATTTATGTTTGCATACAAGCTGAGGTGAGGAGGTAAGAGGATTCACCAGAGACAGGGTGGGGAGCAGAACAGGCAGATCAGTTGAAGTACACTGCTGAGAGGAGCAGCAGGTGAGACAGGAGAGGTCTGCAGTGCCATGTGGCAATCTCCCCAGCTGAACATCGAACGCACTGCTGCAGACAGCTCCACAGCATTGCACCGCACTTAACCCCTTATGCCACCACGGAGGCCCAGGAACACATACCTTTAGATGTATGTTACCATAGCACACACTGCCGAGGTGCCAACAGTCCTCCACCATAGTCCACTGAGCTTCTTCCCCCTTTTGCTCTACATCCTCCCTCCCTCTCTGGTAACCTCAATTCTGCAATCACATTTCTAGGAATCTTACTGGTTTCGTTTTGTCTGACACTTTGTTTTATTTCTATTTATTCCACACATAAGTGAAACCACCCAATATCTGTCTTTGTCCTTATGACTTATTTCACTCAGCATAATCCCCTCCAGTTCTAATCCGTGTTGTCCAGATGGCAAGAGTTCATCTTTTTGCTTATAGCTGAGTAGTATTCTATCGTGTATACATACCATGTTGTCCCAATTCACTCATCTATCTTTGGGCATTTAGGTTGTTTCCATAACTTGGCAAATGTAAATCTTACTGCTATGAACCTAGGAGTGGCATGCATACCTTCAGAATGGTTTTCCTTGCATAGAATCCTAGGAGTGAAATCATTGGGTAATATGGTAGCTCTATTTTTAATCTTTAAAGGAAATTCCACTCACTTTTCATAAGACTAGACCAGTCTACATTTCCACAAAAGTGTACCAGGGTTCCTTTTCCAATATATCCTCATAAACATCTATTGTATCCTCATAAACCATCTGTTCTGGTTTTCCTGATATGGGCCATTCTCATAGGTATGAAATAGTATCTCATTATGGTTTTGGTTTGCAGAATCAAAACTAGTAGAACCTACTAGCAAAAGCATCTCGTCCAGATCTTTTTGCACTGTGGAGGGTGAGGATGGAAGGAAGACTTTTGATTACATTTCATTTTCCTTTCTTGAAATTGGTCTATTCAGATTTTCTATTACTTCCTGGTTCAGTTTTAGAAGGTTATATGTTTCTCAGAATTTATCTTCAAATTCCAGATAAATTCCAGATTTTCTGATTTGTTGGCATAAAGATACTCAGGAGTCTCTTACGACCCTCTGTATTTCTGATGTCTGTTATAACTTCTCTTTCATTTCTGATTTATTTAATAGTTTTTTCCCTTTTTTAATTAGTGAATCTGAGGCTTGACTATTTTGTCAATTTTTTTCAAAGCACCCACTTTTGGGTTCATTGATAATTTTGAAGTGTCTTTTTTTACTTCTATTTCATTTATTTACACTATAATTTTTATTATTTCCTTCTTTCTTCTGACTTTTGGTTTAATTCATTCTTTTTTCTTAGTTCCTTTAAAATAATATTATGAAATCACTTAAAATGCAATCCAAATATTTTGTGTAAAACTCAAGAGGAGAGAAAATAGTTCAACTATTTTAAATGAGCCACTTTAAAAATGAGAAAGAGGGCCTCCCTGGTGGCACAGCAGTTGAGTGCTGCGCTGTGGAGCTCTTGGCAGCATGCAATGCGAGTTCGACGCCCAGCCGGGGAGAATCCCACATGGTGCGGCAGACCTCTCCTGCCTCGCCCGCTGCTCCCCTCAGCAGTGTATTTCTGATCTGCCTGTTCTGCTCCCCACTCTGTCTTTGGTGAGCCATTTCGCCGCCCCACGCCTCTGGCCTGTACCCAGCTTGTATGTATGAATAAATCTTTAAAAAAAAAAGAGAGAAAGAAATATATTTTTGAAAACTAGTAGGAATTACTCTGGGTTGTAGAAGTGGGTGATAAAAGTCTAGTTTCCATCCTTCACCACACAATTGACTCCTTTTACTGATTTATCCACCCTCCTTCCAATTCCCTTCTGGTAACCACTTTTTTGTTCTTAGAGTCTAAGAGTTTATTTTTGTTTTATTTGTTCATTTGTTTTGATTCTATATCTTCCACTTGTGAGTAAAGGCATACAGTATTTGTTTTTCTCTGCCTCACCTATTTCACTTAATACACTACCTTCTGGGTTCATTCATGTTGCTGCAGATGGCAGGATTTCATCTTTTATTTAAAATTAAATATTCTGTTGTGTATATATACCACCTCTAATCATTTACACTTAGATTGTTTTCAACACTTACTTATTGTTCAGTAATGCAATGAACATGGGAGGGAGGGGTGTGTCTATCTCTTTGAATTAGCATACTCATAGTCTTTAAATAAATACCCAGTGGTAGGATAACTGAATTATACAGAATTTTAATTTTTAATTTTTTGATGACTCTCCATACTATTTTCCATAGCGGCTATACCAATGTAAATTCCCACCAACAATGTACAAAATTTCCCTTTTCTCCATATCTTTTACCAACATTTGATGTTTCTCTTCTTTTTGATAATTGCTATCCTCATAAGTGTGAGGTAATATTGCATTGTTGTTTAATTTGTATTTCCCTAATAGTTAAAGATGATGAACGTCTTCTCATGTACCTATTGGCCATCTGTATGTCTTTTTTGGAGAAGTAGCTATTCAAATTCTTTGCTCATTTTTTTAAATAAGATTGTTTATTTTGTTGTTGCTGAGATGTGGGAGTTAAATATTTTGGCTATTACCCCTGTTGGAATTATGATTTGCAAATATCTTCATCCGTTCTCTAAGTTGCCTTTTCATTTTGATGATAGTATCTTTCATTGTGCAGAGTTTTTCAGTTTGATGTAATCATAATTATTTATTTTTGCTTTTATTTCCTTTGCTATTAGAGTTAAATCTGCAAAGATAACTCTGAGGCCAATAACAAAGAGTTTATCACCTGTATCTCCTTTTATGTATTTAATGGTTTCAGGTCTTATGTCCCAGTTTTTAATTCATTTTGAATTTATTTTTGTGTGTGGTTAAGACAGTGATATAGTTTCATTACAATTTCTGATTTTAAATGAACATCTGTGCTTTTGTGAGGAGGTGTCTTTATGATTTAAAAATTGGCAGTTTTAAAAATAACGGCTGTTAGGTAATTCAAATAAGTCATTTCCATTCTTATTGCAATAAAACAGTAAAAGGAAAATATGAGATGATATAAAAATGGCTCTAAGAAAGAGTCAACATATGAAACCTGTAGCCATTCTGAAGACCAAAAAGAAAGCTAACATACAGATCACCATGGTGTGGGCTCACTGCACCCCCTGTGGCAGTACCCACAAATAAAGAACAGTAAGGTAAGAACCCACTAAAACTGGAAAAAACTGCAAAATCTACTGAATAATTCACCGTGAAACAAAGCTTCTTATTCAAGATATCAGGGAAAATATTTCACATGCACAGAGCAACGCTGAAGTAAACATATGCTTTCATCCTGTTATGTTCCTGTATCAGTTCCCTAAGATTAAAACCTGCAGTCATCTATGCTGTCTTCTACGCCACTATTAAAACAGCTACTCATGTTGACTGGTTCAGCAAGTCTGCCTTGGGGCATAAATTATCCAAATGGACTATTTGTCTTGATCAAATTAGGTTCATCATTCACATATCTTCACTTTGTAAGCCTTGTTGTATCTCAAATGAAAAATAAGTTCAGCAGGATCTGTACTGGTGGCTGAAACCAACAACTGTTACAGATGGTGCCCCCTGGAGGGGATTGCTTGTAAGGAAAGATAGCCCTAGGGAAAATGCTAAAAAGTGTTAAATTTGGGGATGGAGCAAACGCATGAGAAATAAAAGGGACTGCAGAAGGGAGTGTAGATTCATTCAGTCTTAGGATTTTAGCATTTCAGATTCAGCATTTGGGATCAGCAGATTTTGGCCCCACCAAACCAATCTTCCAGAAGGCTGTTGCTGGCCTCTGAAGGTGGAGGCCTCCAGCAGCCAACTTCAGAGAGGTAAAGTTCAGATGCTTTGCAAGCAGCAAAGCAACTGAAACTGTTTCCGGTTTTGTTGCTGTACAGTCTGGCAGAGAAGGTGAAGAGCCGGAGCAGGTGCCTGCTGAGCTGTGAGTGTGGCTATTTGTCAGGTCCTTCAGCCACTGCAACTGCTGTTTTGAGTGTCGCTTGTCTAGCATCTCCTACCATGTCTTCTCTTGACTTCGTGAGTTGGAGCCCGGCCTATAGTCTGGCTGCTGCCTGTCTGCAGAGGCAGGAAGATGCCATCTTGGGCACATGGCCTATTGTTTGGGAAAGGAGCTCTGCGTCCTCAGTAGCAGGAAGATGCCTCTTAGCTACTTTTTGTTTAGGACTTAAAAAGACTGGACACTGCTTCAGGTGAGGTAAAGAGCCATTTTTTTTATAATTAAGTAAATTTAATAATACTTTGATATATTTTTTTATTTATATCTTTTACATTATTGTGTAGTCCCCATAGGTGACCCACCAACAATTCACCTGTGAACGGTCACCATAGTCCCTTGTGCTCTTTTTGTCCCCATTTTGATCCCTTATCTTCCCCCTCCCTCATTGAATGTCTCTCATTTATGGTTGCCTGCTAGCTTTTGTTTTGGTTTTGTTGTTGTTGTCATTTTCTCCTCCTGATCTCTTATTTGGTTCCCCTATATTCCTCCTATAGCGAAACATCTGATATTTTTCTTTTCCTTCCGGTTTATTTCGCTGAGCATGATCCCTTCTAGCTCCATTCATGTTGTTGTGAATTGCATGAGTTTATCTTTTTTGATTGCCGAGTAGTATTCCATTGTGTATATGTATCACACCTTCTTGATCCAGTCATCTATTTTGGGGCATCTGGGTTGTTTACAATCTTAGCTATTGTAAAAAGTGCAACAATAAACATAGGGGTGTATGTATCCTTTTGGATTAATGTTTTTGTGTCCTTTGGGTAGATTCCCAGAAGTGGTATTGCCAGGTCAAATGGAAGCTCCATTTTTAGCAGTTTGAGGAGCCCCCATATATAAACAGCTATTTTTGGCCTCAGTAACTCTTTGTTTTCCCTGGTTTGTTAACTAAATCCCATGTTGTTGTTTTCTGAGTCTGAGTAGTCTTGCAATTGTATGTGCAGTTGAAGAACTCAGACAATGACCCGTAAACTATTTGGGCAGTGTCCTTGGCTGGTTTTAGTGCCTCTTCCTGCCCTGTATCAGATCAAAGGCAAGTTCCTAAGTTTAAATATCAAAGTAGCACAGATTGAAATACTATTTTATTATGTTAGTTTTCTACTTCTAAAATTGGGAAAGATTCAAAAATATTATAGCATTCATTCTAATCAAACTTTCCTCCCCATCATTCTTCCAAAATGTTTCCTGTCACTGTCACCAATGATTTCCATGTTACCAAATCCACTATCAGTCCTCAGGTGCCATCCTTCTTGCCTCTCAACAACATTGTCAAGGGCACACACTAACTGAGTGCGACAAGAGGGATAAGGAGAAATTTCATGTAACGATAAGAAAGGGTGAGTGCAAGGAGAAGCAGATGTCAGGGCAGAAACCATGGCTTTTATCTCTGCCTGGGGAAGGCAAAGCTGTTCTTGAGGATCTAGCACAAGACAAACTATTATGAATGCTGTTGGGAGCCAGGTAGCTGGAAGGTAGGTAGGAGGGACCCAACTGTGTTGCACTAGAGGCCCAGCCTGCAAACAGCGGAAATGCTGCTCTGAGTCCCAGAAAAAAGGGCCAACAGCACAATGGCACAGCCAAGTCAGCACCAGCAAAGAGCACCCCCATGAGCCACAGACTCCTCTAAGCACCCCTCCACTCACTGACGACCCAGATGAAGATTAGCTCTTCCTGTCAGACAGCACCATCTACTGGAAACATAGAAACTCTGCACCCCTAATTTTCAGAAGTGGGTAAAAGAATGACCACAAGTGGGAATCTGAGCACACGGGAATTCTATACCATGGAGAGAGAACAAGTCTACAGACCCTAACCACAGGACATGGAACATCTTTTCTTCCCGTAAATACAGAATTTAAAGATGTCATGATAAAGAAATTCAAACAAATAGAAAACTTAGAGAAACAAATGAATGTCATCAGAAATAAAGTTAAAAGAGTATCGAAATTGAAGCTTTAAACAAAAAACATTTGCATAATGTGGAAAGATAAATAGAGGAAATAAATTCTGGAGAAAGCTATGGAAACAGCATAGATCAAATGGAAGATTAAATTAGAGATCTTGATGGTAAAAATGCACAAAAAAATCCAGGTAGAAGAAGAAAGAGAGATACAAAGAAAAAGAAATGAAGAAACATTAAGAATTATCTGACTCCATGAGAAAAACAAATAAGAATAATGAGTATTCCAAAGTGGAAGAATGACGAAGGGACCAGAGAACTTACTTAAAGAAATAATAGAGAAAAGATTCCAAAACTTGGAGAAGGAACTAAATATGCAAATCCATGTAAGAATACTATGAATACATAAAAGAATACCAGGGCACCTTAACAAAATGAGACCAACATCAGGACAAATAGTAGTGAAACTTTCAAGAATTCAAAACAAAGAAAGAATATTGAAGGTGGCTAAGTGGAAGAAGCAGATAACCTATAAAGGAACCCTAATCAGGCTTACATCAAACTTCTCTGAAGAAACAATATGGGCAAGAAGAGAATGGGATGACATAATCAAATGGAAAATAAATAAGGACAGTATAGCCTTAAACCAAGAATTAGACCTTATGGTTTTAGTAGCCATTTACAGGGAACTGCACCCCCAAAAAGAATGAATACACATTAGCAGACTAAAAAATCTATACACAAAAATCAGTAGCTTTCCTTTATGTAACAATGAGCAAGAAGAGGAAGAAATTAAGAAAGCAAATAACAATAACACCAAAAAGAATTAAATACCTAGGAATAAACTTAACAAAGGCGGTGAAGAACCTCTACAAAGGAAATTATAAAACATTGTTAAAAGAAATAGAAGACACAAAGAAATGAAAACATATTCCTTGCACATAGATTGGAAGAATAAACATTATCAAAATAGTCACCTAACTCAAAGCAAAATAGATAGCTAGTGCAATATAGATAGCTATCTAAGGTTCAATAGCATCCTTAAAAGAAATAAAACAAGTATTACTAAAATTCATATGCATTCCCAAAAGACTCCAATAGCCAAGGAAATTCTAACAAAAAAGAGGAAGCAAGGTAGTAGTATCACACTCCTAGACTTCAAACTGTACTACAAAGCTTTGATGATCAAAACAGCATGGTACTAGAACAAAAACAGATACACAGACTAATGGAATAGAATGGAAAGCCCAGAAATAAGCCCACATGTATATGGGCAGTTACTCTACGATAAGAAGTAAAGAATATATATTTGAGCAAGGAAAACCTCTTCAATAAATGGTGTTGGGAAACTAGGAGAGCATGCAAAAGAATAAAACTAGACTTCTATCTCACACCATAAATAAAAGTCAACTCAAAATGGATAAAAGACTTGGAAGTAAAGCCTGAAACCATAAAACACATAGAAGAAGAAATAGGTAAAACACTACAAAACATAAACTTCAGAAATGACTGTAAATTTATCTCCAGAAGCAAGGAAACCAAAAGAGGATGTAAATAATTGGGAATATATTAAACTAAAAAGCTTCTTTACTTTTAGAAACAGTCAGAAAAATAAAAAGACATCCTACTGAGTGGGGGAAGGTATTTGAACACACCACATATCTGACAAGGGGCTAAAATTCAAGACCTACAAAGAACTCATACAACTCAATGGAAAGAAAACAATCCAATCAAAAAATGGCCGGAAAAGCTAAACAGATGCTTCTCCAAAGAAGACAAACAGATGGCCAGTGGGCACGTGAAAAAATGCTCATCACTTATTTTCGGGGAACTACAAATCAAAACCACACTAAGATATGATCTCACATCAGTGAGAATATCCGATGTCAACTGATGTCAGATCAAAAAAAAAGAAATGCTGGTGAGGATGTGGAAAGAAAGGAAGCCTCTTACATTCTTTTGCAAATGTAGACTAGGTCAGTTCCTATGGAAAATAGTATGGTGGTTTCTCAAAATATTAAAAATGGATTTGGCATATTATTCATCAATTCTACCCCTACCTGGGCCTCCCCGGTGGTGCAGCGGTTAAGCGCTGCGCTGTGGAGCTGTCGGCAGCGGTGACGCGAGTTCGATGCCCGGCCGGGGAGAATCCCACATGGCGCGGCAGACCTCTCCTGCCTCGCCCGCTGCTCCCCTCAGCAGTGTATTTCTGATCTGCCTGTTCTGCTCCCTGCTCTGGCTCTGGTGAACCCTCTCGCCGCCCCATGCCTGTGGCCTGTACCCCAGCTTGTATGTAAAAATAAAAAATAAAAAAACCTTTAAAAAAAAATTCTACCCCTACATATCTACCCAGAGAATATAAAAATATTAATTCGAAGGAAAACATGCATTCCTATCTTTATTGCAGCACTATTTACAATAGCCAAGCTATGGGAACAACCTAAGTGCTATGGAAACAACCTAAGTGCCCAAATACAGATGAGTGCACCAGGAAAATGAGAGAGCGAGAGAGAGACAGAGAGAGAGAGAAAGAGAGAGAGAGAATATTACTCAGCTTTCAAAACAGATGAACTCTTACCATTTGCAGCAATATGGTTGGAGCCAGAGAGGATTATGCTAAGCATAGTCAGAAGAAGACAAATACAGGATGGTGTAACTTAATATGTGGAATATAGAGATATAAAACAAATGGTCATATAAACCCAAAGTAGCAACAAACCCTAGAAAGCTGACTATAGGACTGGCTACCAGAGAGGGAGGAGGAGGCCGAAGAACAAAGTAAGGAGGTTGCACAATGGATTATGGATGCTTTGGTGATGGGTGTGGTGTAGTAACAACAAACAAAGAAGATCCTACTTCTTCAAAACACAAATAATGATGTAAACCAATGTTACCTCAATTAAAAAAAAAAAAAACATTGTAGGGGCTGAGGATATATTCGAAAATGAATGATAACTTTCCTATCCTCAAAGAACTTATGTTATGTTTTTTATGGAGCCAGTGGAGTAAGGATGGAGAATAGTTATTAAAAAATTATCGGAGTTTCATGGTATAACACAGGCTGAATTATAGGCAGATTATAAATGTCAAAAACTTTCAAAATAAAGGCACTTCACTTTTGGGTGGTATAGTTGGGGGAAAATCCAGCCAAGGAGAGGAATTTGATCCTTTCCTGGCAAGTTTTATGATAGCCGGAGAGATAAATGAGAGAAATAATTCAGGCCTTGAGAAACAGAAAAAGCTAAAGCATGACAAGGAATTTTTTTTGTTTCATTGACTACAAAAGCACATTCAAAATCCAGGCTCAAAATTTCCTAGCCTGTCACAAAAACAGCAGTTAGGAAAGACAGCACTAACAGTAACAAGAAAGTCCTGGGGACATGAAAGGTGGTCATTTGTCCCCATGCTTCCTCAATTTATTGGGAACAGACTCTTACCCAGTGTATAATTTGGGACAGAGCTAACAAAATTGATTCTCAAAGCACGTAGCTCACTCATGGTGATGTAGGGGAAGTCCATATATATATATCTGTGGTTAAAAGCAAGCAGACTTAAAAGATTCAGATCAAAAGTGACCTGCATATCACATGCCTCATGCCAGAATACCACAGGCAAGTTACTCTCATAAGTTCCTGAAAGGAGTAACAATGAACAGTGGTTTGCATATACCTAGATGTATGCCAAATGTTATGATGGTGCTGGTGATAATGGTGATGGAGATTTGATCCTAAATGGACCTCTATTAAGACTACCTGTGTCATTGACACTGTGTTAATTACTGGGAAATCAAAGGTGAGAAGATTGGTTCATTCACCTTTATCTGCCTAGAACCTACCTGGAGGAGTAGACCTTAGATGAGTTTTACAGGATGACTATAAAGATAGTTATGAAATAGTTTATGCTAGAAGAAAGTTTGAATGGCCACTTTTCTGCCAAAAGATAAGAGAAAGTAATACTATGCATGAGCAAAAACATTACCAATTTTATTTTTAAAAATCTTCCAATGTGGACATTTCAGTCTGTATTTCATTACCCGCAAAAAAATCAAAGTTTTTCTTAGGTCCAACCGAAAAGTGTATGCCTTGAATTTGGTTCATGTATCATTGTGTCAACATTTATATAACTATTACCCTATTACAGGTGGAGATGCTGTAGGATGGCACAGAAGCCATAATAACCTTACTTATTAAATAAGAGAAAATGAACACACAAAATTGATTTGAAGTAGGTAGCATGGATCATAACAATAGCATGACATAAGGATGTAATACTATGTAAAATTGTACTCACTGATTTACGTACTCATAGTGGCATTACCCTTCTAGAAGTGTCTATGATAAACTGAATGATGTAAGAAATACCAACAAACCTTTGTAGGGAAGAATTCTGAAGCAATGAGCTTAAATAGGAGAAAGTGGGTGGAAGCTTGTGAATAAATGCAGGGGTTAGCTTGAGTAGGATAGTCGGTCATCCAGAGTAACAGGGAAGTAGGCAAGTCCAAGTAGGTGAATATATGGATAAGACTTAAATTCTCCTCTGGCTTCTTTTGTCTTCTGAATAAAATAAAAAGCAAGATCATCTACCAAGAGTGAATATGGTAGAAGTATTGGAGATTTGAGGAGTATATCTACCAAGATATACTTGGAGATGAGAGGCAATAAATTAGCAACTGGAACCAGAAAATAAAACATGAAATACTGTAGTCATGTAGGAGAACAAGGAAGCAAACGAATATCTGGGCAGCATTACCAGTCCAGTTGAGGTTAGTGGGTAGTGGTAATAGATTTAAAGTGAGATAAATTAGCAGGGTTGCAGTTTTTCTCCACCCACTTTCCTTAGTGTAGGTTCAAGCACAGAATAAGTGGAGACTTGTAAGTGAGCTGGGGTTGGGGTTTTACCCTTTGACTATGGCCAAGTGAGACGTCACATGCAGAGGGAGCAACTGTAATTATTGACCAGTGAATTTTAGCTGGGTAAGAGGGGACATAAGGACGTAAGAGAAGGAGACAGCAAACTGATTATAATGTTTAGAGGAGGTGAGTGTCAAAGATTGTTAGAGTTGACATGACTCAACCTTCACGTCTCGCCACCAATGACAATTTTTCCATTCTACTTTTACTTCACTGACTTCACTTCACCAACCTCAATTTAATCTCCTCCAAATTAATGTATTAGATTTCAATCCAGCCTGGCAATTGATGAATTTCATAATGTGCAGAGTAGCCAGCTTGGGGTTTGGGGTAGTAAGGTGATAGTAGAGGAGAGTTCAGCTAAGGTTTATATTCTTGATATGTAGTTGAGTGAGGAAGCAGTCATAGGAAGCGTTCAAGACACAATAAAACACTTGATTAGGAGCTGATTGTGACCCCTTTAGTAGTAGTGTGCCTATAACAGTTGTTTAATATGTTTGAAGAATAAAATCTTATGCATAAACGAATGACATTCTGAGTATAAAATGATTGAAAACATTATTTTGCTGAGAAAGAAAATAAGTAGTGGCATGGATTTGAAAAATAACAAAATTAAAATCAACAGGAACGACAGGGACATTGAGCAGAAGGAAACAGATGTGAAGAGCAAGGACAGTTCCCAGACTTCTGACTTAACTAATGAGGTGGATGGCAGTGTCCTTCAGTAAGATACGGGATGAAAGAAGGGGGAATATTGGCTCCGTTGAAGTCAATGGAGAGGTGAGTTAACTGTGAGATTGTTGAACTTGACCCACCAGTGAGACATCAATGTGGACATGTCAGTGGGAAAATGGAGAAATGGGTTTAACAATTATCAGAGTTGAGGAATTTTGGAAATCAAAGTCCCTCAGGCAAAAGCAGGTGGAACCCACAGCACAGCATGAACCTGTGAGTGATGATTAGAATCATGCTGTTGTCGGCAACTCCTGAAGCACAGTTATGGGATGAATGAATCCAGCAACAGAAGATAAAACCTTGAAGAACTTTGATATCTAAGGATTCAGAGGAAGAAGAGTCATTCGGAAGATTTAAGAAAAAAGCAATCCAAGATGTATTAAAAGCATTCAGAAAGCTAACAGAATAGAGATCTTAGAGGAAGTGGTCAATAGAGTCAAATATCAAGAAATGTCACAGGACTTGTGACCTGAAAAGAGTCTGCTAGACTGAAAACCTAATGTCACTAAGCCCTTCAAGGAGATGTTTCTTTAGAGTGGTGGAGGTCAAAATCAGTTTAGAATAGACTGAGTTGTGAATTGAAGGGAAGTAGAAGAAACAAGAAAAAACAAACACTTTTCCAAGTAACATGAAATGGAAGCAGATCGAGTAATGGTCATAGAAATCTATAACGTATTTGTAGGTTAAACATTCTTGAGCATGTTGGTAAAGTGAGAGGAAATGATCAGAAGTTCAAAACAAAAGAGACTACTCAGAGAATAACGTTCCTCAAGCAAAGGCAGGTGAAATCTAATGCATTGAAAGATGCCAACCTCTTCCCCTGTAGAGAGGAGGAAGGATTGCTCAGAAGTATGTATACTATGGCTGCTTTGCTTATGGAAGGCTACATCTACCCTTGCCTCCTCCATTTCTCATTATCTAATTCCATGCATTCAGGCTTCTGAATTTACTACTACAAACTATACTTTCCAAGGTCTCAAGTATTTTGCAAATACGAATTCAGTGGGATCTTCTCAGTTGTCTCCTTCGAAGCATCAGTGCCACATTAACCCTATTGAACATCTTCTCATTCTTAAAACTCTTGTGCCCTGGTTTCCATGACTTGGTGACATTCTGCTACATCTCTCACTTAATTTCTTCTATCTTCATATTGGTTTCATTTTGTTGTTTTGTACTATAAATAGGGGTATGTTCCTCAGATCTGTGTCTTCAGCTTTCATGGCATTCCAAGGTATACCCCCAATCCCTGTGATATGCTTCCAGTTGCCTAGGGCTCTGCTGTTCAGTCCTCTTGCTCAAAAGATTTGTAGCAAATGGAACAGGTCCATTGGAATCACTGGGCTCTGTGAATACCAACAACTCAGGAAGGAAACAAAAGTGATCAATGATGACTGACCAGTTCCAATATATGATTATGATCAAGAGACTATCACAGATATGGAAGCCAACAAACCCAGCATCATCTGGAGTGGACACAGGATGAAGATGAATGCCAATCTACCAGGGACTAGAGAGAAGATGAAAAAGTAAACTCATGTTAATGACAAATAAAACCAGAACCACTTTACTCATTAAAGGACACGTGTGAGTCAAGGACACATATTTGCAGAGAGAGATCCATAGGAAGCTTTACAAGATCAGGAAAAGGTGACATAAAGATAGGTGGAAAGTCAATTGATGCAGGCATTATCTAAGATGGAGCTGTCACCGGTACCTTGATAGTCTCCTTCCCTTGCTATGGGGACCAGATTTCTTCTCCTTGGTTAATAAACAGGCCTAAGTCTTTTTAATTTGAGGTTCAACTTTAAACATTCTTGTGATATCTACCTTAACTCTAAAGCTCATGAGTGACTAAGACAACTCCAGTCGGTCACTTTGGATCTTAAAAGTGTCAGAGCTAGGCCTCCGGTCCTGCACTGTAAATCATCTTCTTAAATGCCATAGGGTTTCCTTACTAAGTGGGATTAAGATCAGCCATACATGGACTGAGCGCTGGCTGTCTGAATAATAGAGTCAAAAGTCAACAGTTTCCCCTTTTAATCTTTTTGGCTTGCTGCCAATTGACAGTTATTCTCAGGGAGAAATGGGATGCCCAGAGAAGCTATATAATGATGCTCGCTCTTGAGCATTATATCCTGGGACCCAAAACATTCTGGTAGGACTTCAGACTTATAGGACATTTTCTCATCATAAAATTAGGTACCTACCATAAGGTCAAACAAGACTCGGCAGCTAAAAGACTAACTAAATCCCTCAAGTTTCCAAACTTCCGCACAGAGACACAAGTTGCTTAAATATCCTAGTTTCTGGGGAAAACCTTCTTTTCCACCCAGAGAAGAGGCAACGGCAGGGGCAGATAGTAACTCAAGGCCTGGGGACTCCCAGGTCTAAGGGAGCTTCTCCTCAATGTGGGGACTCCCACAAAAATACGAGAACTCCTTGGGGGTGTGCCATGGCTGCCCCAATCTCTGAGGGGCTATGCCAATGGCTGCTCCCCACTCCCTAGGGGGTACGCCTGTTGCTGCCCCCATCCCCATCCCAGGGAATATGCCTGTGGTTGCTCCCCACCCCTGGAGAGTACGCCCATGGCTGCTCCCCACTCCCAGAGGGGGAAGTATGACTGTGGCTGCTCCCCACTCCCTAAGGGGTACGCCTGTGACTGCCCCCATTCATGGGGGATACACCTATGACTGCCACCATTCATAGGGGGGGTACGCCTGTGACTGCCCCCACTCTAATCTGTCCGGGACAGATTCAGCTTCTTCAGGAACTCATCCATGATGGGGTCTGCTCCCTCCATTCCTTCAGACTTCTCTGGGTTCTCTCTTACCTTGATCCATTAATAAAATGGAAAACACCACCCTGGCTGACACTTGGGGGACTCCCCATTGTTCTCAGCAAGCAGCTGCCCAGGCCTTTGCTCTGGTACTGAGATCATTGGTAAGTCTGCCACCACCCAGCCTTGGGGGACCAGGTTTCTCCTTCTTTCCATCTTGATATACTCTTGTGGTCTTTTCCATAGGTAAAAACTTCTATTTTTGCCATGTCTTCCATTTATCAAATTACTTTGGTTTTTGGTTCTACATACTAGTAGGCTTTGTAAAATGCTTTATTGTCTGGTTAAAAAGGTAAACTTCTGACTTGTTGGGCCTGTAAAAATTTTAGCTGCCTATCAAAATAAAATCGTTAAAATTGTAGAAAAATGCAGCTAGTTGTAAGCTCAATTACAAATCTCAGATTTCTAGTAAAAGACAAGATAAGAAATCTTAATCTATTGCCTCTCTTGTCCTCATGGTCTGAAAATAGGGTGTTCTTTTGTCTTAAGGGGACTGATTCCCTGTTTGGCTCAAACAAAAACCAAAAACTCTGAAACAATCCCAGTTTTCTCTGCGTATCCTTAAAATTGTTCTGGTCTTCGGTCCTAGGTCTTCAATAATGGTTAAAATTGGATACTTATTCTATATAAGGATTTTAACTTCTATCATTAGAAACCTAGACATAAAAATGTATCAAAGATAGCTACATGGGTGTGTCAAAATAAAAGCTAAGTTATTTCAAAACTAGGTTGTTTAAGGTGTTATTCTAAGACTCTTAGATTTAAAAGGTTTTCTGGACTTAGAAAACTAATGTAATTTCTGTTTACAACTTCTTTAAAGCCAAAAAGCCCCTCTTAATTTAAGGTGTGTTTCATTTAAAGGAGTTACTAAAAAAACTAAAGTTAAATCAATAGCAAGTTTCTCAGTGTCTTCACAAATATTAGTAAAGTAACTATCTCTTAAAATTGATACATGTGATCAAAATTTTAAACACAAACCAGGACACCTCTTATTCAGCCACTGGAGGGTTAATCGTAAACTGGCGCCTAGATAAATTCTAACAAAAATTAAGATCACTATCTAAGATTTTTGGTAAAATAAAAACTAGTTCAAATTCTAAAGATCCAGCGATGCATGCTTTAAGGGTATAATATTGTGTATTACTATGTGTTTAAATGTGTTTACAAAAAACTCATGGTATTCAGTTAAAAGGGTAATTAGCCTGGTTTACTTTTCAGTGTCTATACCTACATGACAATCAAGTTTTTTTCCAGGAACACAAATCTGCTGATTTCTGTAAAAGAAACTTCTGGTTTTTGTTGTTGTTTTTTTTCTCTCATATGTCTTAACTTTCTTCCTCCTGGGCCTAGCAAAAATCAGGATGACATCTAAAGCCAAGTGGACAACTATTCAGTCGTACTGAGTCACATGTATACCAAAAAGTGTACATAGCATTAAGTCTCTCTGATTTTTGTTTTTATCAACCTGTCTAATACTTGTTCAATTATTTGCCAGCCTAAAAACCCTGGTGTATAAAATTGTTCCATTAACAATGCTTCATTTAAAATTCCAGTTCTAAGAAAACTTAGCTTTCAGATTAACTTTTGTTCATTATTGTACGGAAACTTAACTTTCAGGTCTATTTTTATTCCTTAATGTAAGGAAACTTAATGTTCAGGTCTACTTTTAGCTCCTCGTTGTAAGGCCCAGGGAGTACTCCCACCCCGTGGCTGCCCGCATTCGCTTGGGGCTATGCCCAGAGCTGCCCCCACTCAAACTGTCCAGGACAGATTCAAATTGTCCAGGCACTCATCTGTGATGGGGTCTGCGCCCGGCTTCTGTGTTCTCTCTTAAAACTGCTTTTACTACTGTTAATAACAAAGACTATTTTGGTAAGTTAATAATCTTGTTACTCTTAAGCTCTTGGTATTGGTTAACTAAAAATCTTATCCTATCAGCATTGCTAAGTTTTATCAACAAACAGATGTCCTCTTAAACCTTTGTTATGCTGGGTAATTCTTTTATAAAAATCTGTGTGTCTCCTAATCCTAAAACAACTTCCTAATTTTAAGTTTTTCTGCTATTCGTAGAAGTTATCTATAGCAATGACAAATCACCTTTTTATGAGTAAACTGGAACATTTACTTTTCTTTCTCATTTTGTTACAGGGCAGGGAGAGGGCACCCCAGAATCCCCAGACCTGCCCTGTTCTAAATAGGTTCTGCCATCCACCGCATCAATACAAAACATATAGGACCTTAAGTGGAAACAAACTTTAATATAATCAATGTACAAAACAAGAGATGAAGAACAAGTTTCCAAATCAAATCTCCAAACTTATCCAACCCCTTGTGGGTAAAAGTCCACCCAAATGGGATTGGCCCAAAGCAAGGCCCAAAAGCCTGCCACAAGTTTAAAACAGCTTTCAACAGGGACCCATAGAAAAGGGTCAGAAACAGCCAGACAATTCTGAGAGGAACAGAGCAAAATCAAAACTAAAATCAACATTGCCATAGTCAATCTCCCCACAGGTCTCTCACCCACATCTGTCTCAATCAGTCCAGGCCAGTGCAGCTTCTTTACATGTCTCTCTCCTCCGTGTGCCTCTTCAGTGTCTTCTTCTTCTCCAGCTTTTTATCTCCTGCTCAGCTCTACCCTCAGTTCCCTGTAATCCTCTCTTCGATGATGATGGTATTAAGGGATTAGTAGCCCTTAGTGTCTTGGATCTCTTTGGTCTGAGGTGGGGTCCATAAACCTATCTGTGGAGTTTGTTGCAAACGTCCTTTTCATCCCCCCAAAATTTCATCATGTATACTTGTAGTAAGTATTGGCACTTCCTGGCAATGTTCGTTTGCATAAATCCAATGAAACTCCTTTTTCTCTAGTGAGTGACTAAGGCTTTTACTGGGAACCAGAGTGCTTTCAGTAGTCCTCAGATTTCAATTTTCGAAGAAACATCCTGGAAACAGCCTGATACCTGGCTTTTTGAGTTCTCGGTCTACCAAAAAGAGGAAGTAGGTCACGCCCTCAGGAGACCAGGAGACCACAGGACATTTTGGGACCTCAAGGAGAGGAAACATGCCCAAGACTCAGGTATTTGCAGATGTCGTCTACCAGCACTGAGGCATGATCCTGCTTAGAGTGGAGATCATCAAGAGGCCTAGTCTGAGACGCCTCGTGGAGGTTGCAATAAAGCCCATCTTAAAAACCTAGCTATAATTCTGCTCTTTTTGTGTTTATGCAAAACAACTGACCATGTTTGCTACAACTAAACTTAAACTGTCAATTGGATTTTTTTCATAACCATTTGGTAAACTGAAGTGAGGATGGAGAAAACTCATGTTTCAGTAACTCAACAATTTCTTTCTAGTTTTCTTTGACCTACAGATAGGACTACCACTTTTTATATCTATTTCTTTATAAATTTGCTTCTAACAGACTTCAGTCTCCTGCAGACTTCCCTTTACAAAACCAGTTCTTCTAAAAGCTAGGAATTGTCCTCATCATCCTGGAGCCTGAGAATTATCCGATTCTGTCTTTCCTGACACCTGCCCTGCCTAAGAATTGGATGCTATAAAACCTTGGATTTATCATACTCTGGGGGAGCTCTTGAAGTTAAAACTCCTCCAAGGAAACCAGATGACCCATACAAGAGGAGCAGCCTGTCCAGCCACCCCACCCCTTGGACTCCGTGTATGCCTCCTTCCGAAACCAGCAACAGTAGGTAGCTCTGGGACTAGTGTTAGGGAGACCATATCCCAGGCCCTTTCAGGTAGGGCCTGCTCTACATCCCCCTCCAGCAGGAAGCAGCTACAGAAAATCAACCCCCTCCCTTCTCCTCCCCAAAAGATTTTGGGCCGGAGATGGTCAGGGGGGCAATGATGGAGGAAATAGGATCACAAAATTAGACCCACACAGGAGGTGGGGGTAGAAGAGATCAATATAATCACCTCAAGTATGTATAAGAGGCTATAGGGTGTATAAGGAGTGTCAAGACAGTCTCTGGCCCCTTTCTAATGCTGATTAACAGCAAACAAGCCACTTCTGAAAGGTCTGAGCACCTCCCTAAGAGAAAACTATATAAATGCGATGCCTGCACTGGCTGGGGGCAGCAGCAGCTCTCCTGTCTGCCCACCTGTGACTAGCAGGTGCTTCTTTCCACCAACACTCTAGCCCTCGGCAGGGCAGCAGCCTCCTGCCTGCCCATAACCTGCACCACGCTGGCACTTCTCTTCATTGACCTCCCTTAGCAGGGCAGCTCTCCTCAAGGCTGCCCACCTGCACCCATGCAGGTCTTCCTGCCCACTCGTGCCTATGCTAATGCTCTCTGCTCTTCTATCTCCTTCTTCAATAAACTTGTTCTTCAGCCTTGGAGAAACTCGTCACGTGCTGCTGAAAGGGGAGCTCTGGTGAACTTCTGTCTCCTTCCATACCTTTCCGAGAGTGAACCCAAGAACCCTCCTCTCCATGGACTCTCAAAATCTACATCACATGCTGCCCAACATGTGTGGATTTTCACAGCGCTGGTCTCATTACCGCTGCTAAGATTCGACATCAGAGCGGTTGGTACATGGGGTCCACCACTGATGCATGAATGGACTCAAACAGTAAAGTCTAAGTGAAAGAACAGGTTTTGGTGTTACAAGTCAATGTAGTACCATATGCAAAGTAAAATAATATTGAGATACGCCCACTATGGTAACTAAAATTTTAAAACTGACTATTCCAGGTACTGACAAGGATGTGGAAACAAGTAGAGCTCTCATACATTTCTGGTGGGAATCATACAGAGAGACACAGTCTCTTTAGAAAATATTCTGCTGGTTAAACATACTTTTATCATAAGTCCCAGCAAACCAACTCTTCAGTATTTACTCAGGAGAAATGAAAATATATGTCCATGCAAAGACCTAAATGTAAGTTTCAAGTCATAATAGCCAAAAACTTCAAATGATTCAACTGTCCATCGACCAGCATAGGAATAAATAAAATTTAGCATATCCATGCAATGGAATACTATTCAACAATAAAAAAGACCAAACCACTGACACACAACATGAGCGAATGTTGAAAACATTATGCTGAAGTGAAAGAAGCCAAATACCAGTGAATATAATTTCAAACTACCTGCTGCTGAAAGTTTAGCAAAAGCTCTGTTTTGAGAAACTGTATTTCTTTTTGAAAACCAGACCTTTTGTCTACCATTTCAGCATATCAGAGTGAGCAAAGAGTTTTACACATAGGAAAGTACCAGAAAAGAACAAAAATATCTGCAGGCTGTAATTATTTTACAAAGTATACATTTTTTTTTCTATCAAGAAGTATCTGCAGATAGGCTTCAGCATTTGGTTAATATTTCTTTAATGAAGAGTTTCATATAATTTACCAACATTTTTAGAATGACAGAGGGGCATACAGTACAATTACTGGTTTTATCTTCTGCCCTTGAATAGGTGTTATTGAGAAAATATTAAGGAAGCTGATCACTCTCTTGGATTACCTAGCATTTATATCCGTGTCACGTCCAACTCGACTCCCACAAGTCCCATCCTCTTCAGCCTCTGGCCACCTCATATTGTAACAGGGTGGTCCCCAGGAAAAGAGTGTGTTCCAGGTTCCCTGCCCCATCCAAGGGAGGGTGGAGCTGAGCAGGAGAGATAAGAAGCTGGAGAAGGAGAGAGAGGAGACTGGGGAAGGAAGGAAGCAGGATGGAGGCCAGGAGAGGCACAAGGAGCAGAGAGACATGTAAAGAAGCTACTGGCCTGGCCTGATTGAAACAGATGTGGGTGAGAGACCCGTGGAGAGGTTAACGATGGCAACGTTGATCTTGATTCTGATTTTGCTCTTTTCCTCACGGACTTGTCTGGCTGTTTCTGACCCTTTTCTATGGGTCCCTGCCGAAAGGTGTTTTAGACTTGTGGCAGACTTTTTGCACCTCGCTTTGGACCAATCCCATTTGGGTGGACTTTTACCCATGAGGTGATGGGTAACTTTGGGTACCTAATTTGGAAACTATATTCTTTGTCTTTTCTGTATTGTATACTAATTGTACTAAAGTTTCTTTCCACTAAAGATCTTACATGTTTTGTCTTGATGCAGCAGGTTTTGGGGGTTCTTGGGTGCACCGCTACCTGCCCTGTAACAGTATCTCAGCAAGCCGTGTGGTTAACCAGATTGTCTGCACCCTCCTGACTAGTTGATGGCTCACCATCGTGATGCTTACCACAAGAATATAGTAACTCTGTTTGTCAGATGCAGAGAGAACAGGGGAAGGAAGAACTTTATTGTACTTTCTTCATTGTAGTGTCATAGTAGTTTTTATCTTGCAAAATATGAGAATTTATAAATATAGCATAGGTCAAAAAAGACCTACTCCAATGCCTTTCTCTTGGAGCTGCTTCACTTTTAAGATCCTTTGCCTGCCCTCAACACCAACTTCAATATCAGGACTAAAGAAAATTTAATCGGAATCAACTTTTCTCTACCTTTAGCAGTGAAATATTCCAGTCATTCACGGCTCAACCTGAAATATTCCTGAGCTGTTACAGTACTTGAAAATTTTCTGAATTTTTCAAACACTGGTAAATCAGCAAGTCCAAATAATGAGAGGAAGGAAAGGAGAGAGGAAGGAAGGAAGAAAGCAGAAATGGCATAGGGGGGAAGAAAGGGCTTCTACAGAGAAGCTACCACTCAATATGTCTAATTGTTCATTGTTCATTTTTATTTTTAATTCTTTGTTTACATTTTTAAAAGGACAGGTTTATTATCAAAAGGAGAACGAAAAAGAGAGACACCTACATAGTCATAGGTGGGCAGGAGAGCTGCTTAATATTCGCTTTTAGTTGCTCTTTAAATGCCCTAGAAAGGGTTTAGCATTTTATGCCTGATGGAGTGAATGTAAGACAGGAGTCTTAGAGAGGCTGAAAATGCACCTGTGACTAAAAGAGTCATTGAACTTAATCACCTGTGTTTCTCTCGGCAGCACATACTAGAAAATGGGGTGTGCTCATCATAAGCACAAACATGACTCCGCCACCATGTCCTTTTCTCATCCGTATTCACATCAGTAACAATTAGCTATAAAGGCAAATCTCAGAGATGCTTATCATGCCTCATCTCATGGGGTGATTTCTGAAGGATGGGTGCAGATGGCTGTATACTATTCTCATAGCATGTAAAACCAAACACAACCTGTCTGAAAAATGTAAACTTAAAATAGGCAAATACATAAAGTTGAGCTAAATACTATTAGTAAGACGTGTGTTAAATCCATTGCTCTCAGTGACTCACAGAGAGGCCTTGATTCCTGCATGTTCTGTCACTTGAGCAAGTGTGGGAACATCTGCCCAGCAATCCCTCTGCCTACTATACCGAAGGTTTCGATTCTCTTCAAAACTTCAACTCCACTCTCATTCTCCTCATGCTTCCCAGAAGACCTTCCTGAATCCACGGCTCCAACATCCACCCTTTACCTCAGTTATGAGTGTTCCTACTGCCTCATACATGGCTATGGATCGAGAGAGAGCTATACGATAGTTGTACTTATCACATTGTATTAGAATTATTTGCTCTAGACATGCAAAAGGAAAATCATATCCAATACCATAATGGACCTAACTGCTTTTGTCCTAAAGAAGTGGCATAATTTCTCCCCAGGGTAGAAGTGTTTGCAAAGTACTTTGAAAGGCAGCATTTGGTACAAAAGATAAAGCCACCAGGGCCTATTTTAGCAGACAACATAGAAAGGAAGAAATAGCTGAACTCTACTGCAAAAGGTATATACTAGAAAGAGGTTAGGAATATAGGGGAAGAGTGAGATCTGAGAGAAAAAGAAAGATGCAGTTAGGGAAGAACTACTAGCAGGGAGACCAGGAGCCTGTAGAGAAGTGTTTACCCCTGAGAAGCCCTCAATGCAGTGGTTACAGAACCTTTAAGAACAGGAAACATAATTTGGACATTGCGTTCACTGCACCATGATGCTGCTGGGTACTTCTGTGCCTCGCTCCACATCTTCAGGGGCACCTACCACACATATAAATACGGTGTGTTTTTCTCACATGACAAAGCTTCCAAGTCACCTCTAAGCAGAAACATCTTGCAGAGCCAGCCATTAATAACAGCAGATCAGAACACCACATAAGAACCCCTGGGACAAGAATAAAGGTAACATTCCTCCAGGAACCACGCAGGAATGAGGGCAGTCCCCTCATGATTTGAACCAACTGTTATTTAAGTTTCTGTAGATATAATGACCCTGATTGACAGGGCTTATCTTTGCTAATGTTTTTCTTGTCTCCTCTTCTAAACTGCAAGCATCACAGTGGAAACATGATGTCTTGTTGATCTTAGATTCCCCAGTGGTAGACACAGTGCTGGACTCTTTGTAAGAGGATTCTCAGAAGATCTCTAAAAATGGACTCTAACTTATCAGCCCAATATGTCAACTTCCTGAAGCTATTTATTTTTCCAAAAAGCTGTTCAAGAGAGGTTTTCAGCAGAACATGAAGATATATTTTAGAGACAATCTCTTACTAGTGCCCTATAAATCACAGAACATAGAGAACGGTCTATTTGCCAAGCTTGAGACTCAGCCATCACTGACCCAACCTTCCTGCAGGACTCCCATCCTCATATGGAACCAAGAGCGAGATACTCAACCATTTTACCCCATTGCCCTTTCACAAGTCAAATTCAAAGTGTTTAATGAAACCAAAGCATTTCAGATAATCTCCATATCCAATATGATTGTCTTGCAATGTTTACTTTTATGCATTAACCTTGAACTGCAGTAAGTAGAATGAAAGTCATTTTGGAGGCTAAAATGTAGGTCAGGCATCTGGGTTTAAGTTCGTGGAAGGAGCGTTCCCCCAGCACTGGCTTCCTTCCCCTGAGGTTACTGTAAGAACCGCCAGATGTGAGAAGCAAATTTGGGTCTGAGAATGCTTTTCTGTTGTTCCTGCATGGGGCAGACAGCAGTCAAACTGAAACAGCATCCTGCTGCACAAGCTGATTCAGAGAATTTCCCAGCCTGCACCTCCTCTTGCACCTCCACCAAGGCCTTGTTCAACTGGGCTAGCCATTAGAGACCACAAATTGGCCAGGATAGGCTAAAAGGGACTTATATACAATGAATCCCAATTATTGGTTTGCAGGATGAGTGGCCCAGAGATGACACATGGGTAGATCACACCTAATAATTCCTTGAGTGATTGTTCTTCTATATTGGGAATGCAATACCTAGGCTAATCAAATATCCGAGATAATGAAAAGTTATCCAGGCAAGAAAGATTTTCAAAGAAAACAATCAGGTACATGTAGCATTTCCTGTAACTATTATAACACATTGCCAAAAGTTCAGTGGCTTGAAATACACATTTACCCTCTTACAGTTGACTGAGACAAAATCAAATCAATAAGCCTGTCCTCTTTTTTAGGGGAGAAAGTTTTCTCGGCTATTTCTAGTTTCAAGAGCTGCTTTCTTTGACAGGTACCTCCTTCTTCCATCTTCATAGCATGTCACTCTCATCAGGTCCCAGTATCCTCTTCTGCCATCAAATCTCTTTCTTCCCTCTGATAAGGACACTCATGACTGCATTTAGACACCACTAGGATAATCCAGGAAGATCTCCCTATCTCAATATCTTTTGCCTGAATCACATCTTCGAAGTCCCTTTTGCCATATAAGGTAATGGACACAGGCTCCAAGGATTAGCACATGGATATCCTGGGGGTGATTATTTAGCCTTCTACCTGATGCAATAAGGACTTTTCTCAAAGAAGAAAACAATCAACTCCACCCTACAGCACTGAACACAATTGAATGATAAGGCTCTTGGTTATTTAGGAAGCAGTATTTAAGATTATCCTCATTAGGAATGTCAGTTCATCGCCATATTTTAGGCATGGAAGTGCTTGTTGATACAGAGTTCTGGCAAATAAATGAAACCAGAGGTTCAGCTCTATTTGACTTTGGAAAAAATTATGAGACATATGATTGTTTTTTTTTTTTTTTCAGTAAGAGCATCCTAAAATCTTTGAAGCCTTAGTGCAAATGGTAGAATGTAAAGAAAATCTGTTTTTCCAAGAAGTAAACATTTCTTTATTATGCCTTGCACAAGCTGTGTCTTGAAACCCTCTGTTTTCTTCTGAGAAATGCACACAGCTAGGCCCTCTAATTATGCAAATATAAAATGAAGAAACTTGGGAAGCTGCAGCTCCTGGGGATTAAATTGCTTCTGTGTAAAAGGTGATTTGAAAGGTCATTTATACTAACAGCAGAGATGCATCTCCACAGAAGATGCCCGTTGTAGAAAAATGCCTTTCTAATGCTCCATAGATTGTGCTTTTCTGCACACTTGCTTGCTATCATAGAGGTGTGTGTTGGTGTATTTTTAATCAGCAATTGTTGAAATAATCAGAAATCTAGTAATAATATAAAGACACAATTTTACCTCCTGTTCAAAAACAGAACAAAAAATAGAAGTGGACTAGAAATAAGCCACTTTATCTAGGCTCACAAATTTAAGGCTGAATGAGCAATAAAAAAGAAAGCTAACAGTGCTGGGCTGTTGTAGTCTGAAATCATTGCTCTGAAGACCTTAAGACCTGACTATGGACATGTGGTAAATAGCTGTGTCCCCAAGGCTCCCTCAGGGTGCTTGCAGTGCTGCGGCTGCCTGCTGGGGCTCATCAGGCGGTGCATCTACGCATGGCCTCAGGGCATTAGCAGAATTGCTGGGCATTTGCATGGCAGTTGGCTTCCCCAAGAATAAACATCCTAAGAAAACCAGGTGGAAACTACATTTTTGTGACCTCATCTTGACAGTCTTACATCCTGATGATGTCGCTTTTGAGTCGATGGATTTGAGAGCGGAGCAGGGTGCTTAGGCCCACTCTGGGAAAGGCTTCACCAGAGTTCCCTTCGGCGGCACGCGGCGAGTTTCTCCACGAGACAAAGACTCAGTTATGCTTAAAGAACAGGTTTATTAGGGAAAGAAGTAAAGGACACTTGTACAGACACAAGTGGACAGGAAGAGCTGCCCCGCTGAGGGGCAGGTTTGCTAAGAGAGGCCTGCATAGTGCAGGTCTCGGGCAGACAGGCAGGCCGCTGCTCTGCAGAGGGACAGAGTTGGTAAAGGAAAGCACCTGCACAGGCAAAGGTGGGCAGAGAAAATGGCTGCCCAGGGTTCTTGCATGGATGGCACTGGTATTGCCTTCTTTCAGTTGGGAGGGGCTCATCTTCAAGGATGGCTATCTGTTTACTGGCCAACTAGAATTAGAAAAGAGACCAGAGATTCAATCTCCGTATCTTTGCCCCTAGACTGCCATCTAGTTCCTACCTATGCTTTGTAACTTAGGAGCTAGCACTTAGGGATTGTGCTAATGGTTATATTGATTCTGTCTAGCCCCAGCTCCTTGTGTGGGTCCTTATTCTTAAATTATATCTCCTCCATCACTGACAGCAGTTACCAGAACCCCGCCTGCAGGGGCCTAGGTAAAGCAAAACTTGGCATTCAAAACCAGACAACTAAGGAAGAGAGCAACTACAAGAGACACCCAAGTAAAGTAAGGATGTTACTCAGTGACTCCCAAAACCCGCTAGGGAAAAGGCTTGGTAGAGAACTGGACTTCCTATACACATGTGAGATGAGAGCCATTATAACTGGGGTTCTTTATGGAAGTTGGTAAAGTCAAGGACCTACTGGTTTATTTCCAAAAACTTTACTTAAAGCTTAAAACTCCATGTTGTATGAGGGACCAAGCATTGGAATAAACTGGACCTCCCTGGTGGCCTAGGGGTTAAGTCTCAGTGCTATCGCCTCTACAACCTGAGTTCAATTCCCAGCCAGGGCGCTAACCCACATATGGCGCAACAGACCTCCACTGTCTAGCCCGCTGCTCTCCTCAGCAGTGTATTTCAATAGATCCATCTGCTCTGCTCCCCTCTCTGTCTCTGGTGAATCCTCTCACCCCCCACAACTCTGGCCTACACCCCAGTTTTTCTACACACAAAAAAAATATATATATACATATGAATAAACACGCTCTCTCTCACTATTCTCTATAGCAGAGGAAATGATCCTCAGATTCCATGGTCCAGAGATTCCAATACAAGCAAAATATTCCGGAATCTCTCCTTTCTCCTACAGAAAGGCAATGTGGTTTAATGATATAAAGGCGGAAGCTGCCACCAGATGACTATTGTAACCTAAGAGAGGTTCTAACTACATCTGTACATCAAGTTTCTCATCTGTGCAATGAAACTAATTAATGGTTCCTCAATCACAAAGTCATGATAACAACTGAACAAGTGAACGCATACATGCCTAGTCTAACCTTTCAATAAGTGTTAGCTTTCAGTCAAAGGGCTCTGGTACAAACAAGAATAATGGGAAATCATATTCTGTATGGTAGGAGTAATTAAGTCATTTCTTTACCCAGTAAAACTCATCCTCATATGACAAGAACTTCTATTGATCCAAATTCTTACATTCAAGGCATGGTATGCCTAGATCTCACAAAGCTAAGCCACACAGATCCAAAAAAAAATTAAAAAGATATGTTTTCTTTTATGCTTACTTGTATTTTCTGTGTGCTTACGCATACAGTTAACCAGAAGTTTGGCATACCATTTGCAGACACAGTAAAAGGTAAATGGCAGAGGCAAAGCTTGGTTGTGAGTGAATCCCAGTTGGGGTTTGAGGTAACCACAGAAGGCAATCAGGCATTTGACAAGTGGTCTGTGGGAAATCTGGGTCTTTTCTCTCTAAGATGTTGAAAGGCCCAGGAGTGTGGAATCAGCAGAAGCTTAGGACCCAGGGAATCTTTTGCCTGATACATTCATATTTTATGGTTTTCTGTGAAGATGGTGTCGCCCCCGAGAAGGCCAATCCCACACCTTCCCACCCCTGCCTTCAACCAGTGCCACCATCCAGGGCTCTGCCTCCCAGAACTGATGTAAGTCAAAGTCATGAGAATGTGGTTGCGGGAAATGGTCACATGTCTCCTGGTATTGTCACCACTATAAACAAGGCCTGGTCCTTGCCTTCGGGCCACGCTCAGGGCTATGGTATGTCACCTACAGACAGCATAAGGAAACCACAGAGGTAAGCCAGTGGAGTAGGAAGTCTGTGAGCTTTATGACAGCCACAACCCAGAACAGCTCATGAAAGTTCAGGTGTCTAATGCATTGATTTACTTGACTTTGAAAACAAGCATTAAAAGTTGGGAGTATTTATCCATAGGTCCTGCTCAAGGTGCCATATTAAACAAGCAAGCAAGACAAGTAACTGCTAGTTCAAACTTGGAACTGCTCTAATGCTTTACATTTATTCCTTTTAATTCACACCACACCACCATGAGGCCAGAATTATTGTCATCCTGATTTTAGAGGAAACTGAGGTTCAGAGAAATGAACTCACCCAAGGTAGTCCTTAAATATGAAAACACACACACAGAATATTAATGTGGCAGGTAGATAACTCTGTATATGCATTTTAACATGAGAGTTACGGAGTGGCGCATATGTGAAGAAATATACTCTTCTGCCTATATGACATAATTCACAATTTTTAAGAAGTAATAAGAGCAGCTATAAGCATTGTCTAATTTTTATAAGGCCCAAAAACAAAAGAATAACTAAATAAATTCTGATTCATCAACTTGAAAGATTAGTATGCAGCCACTCAAAACTATTGTGAACAGGGCCTCCCCAGTGGCTCAGCGAGTTAACAGTTTGTGTGCTGGCCATTTTCTGTGCCACCGCATGAATGGTATTAGCATTCAATAAAACACACACAACTCCTGAACTACTGGATATTAAAAAAACTGTAATATCCCTCATAAAACACCTTACACTTTCCCCAAAACAACGTGTAAAGCTTCTAGACTGAGTACGATCAAAGAAATAGCTCCTAATAGTTCCAAATAATCCACCGTGGCGTGAAAAACCAGAGACTAGATGAACACGTATTAATACATGAACGGACCACAAAGTGTTAAAGTGCTGCGCTGTGGAACTGTCAGCAGCGGGCTATGCGAGTTCAACGCCCGGTTGGGGAGATTCCCACATGGTGCAGCAGACATTTCCTGCCGTGCCCACTGCTCCCCTCAGCAGTGTGTATCTGTCATTCTCCCTGTGCTGCTCCCCACTCTGTCTCTGGTGAACCCTCTTGCCACCCTACACCTCTGGCCTGCACCCCAGCTTGTATGCATAAAAATTTTTTTTAATTAAAAAAAAACTATTGTGAACACTGTACAGAAACATAAGAATTGAGGCCTCCCTTGTGGCACAAGGGGTTAAGTCTCAGCCTATGAGGCTATCAGCAGCCACTGCAGCATGGGAGAGTTCAGTCCCAACCAGCAAGATTCCCACATGGCGCAGCAGACGTCTCCTGCTTTGCCTGCTACTCCACTTAGCAGTGTTCTTTAGTCACTCTGCCTATTCTGCTCCTCACTCTGTCTTTGGTGAATCCTCTCACTCCCCACCCCACACCTCTGGCCTACACTCCAGCTCTTGTATGCATAAATAAATAAATCTTTAAAATAAAAGAAATACATAAAATAGAATGTTAAGTAAAAAATTACCACATAAAGTTTGCATATATGTGATAGTTACAGTCTTGTAAAGCACATATCTGAGAGACAAAGGAAAAAGAGAGAAAGCAAAATATTAAACATGGTATGTTGTTGTAGTAAGATAATTATGACTTTTATTATTTTTAGTAACATGGTGGACAATATACTTAACACATCAGGTGTTATTTTAAGCACCTCTTATATAAATAATCTTAGTCTCTTAGCAACCCTGTAAAGTAGGAACTGTTATCACCCCCTTTTACAGTAGAGAAAATAGAGGCTCAGCGCAATTAGATGACTGAGCCCAGATCATTAGTAAGTCATGCAGCTAGTAAGTTTCAGAGTTGGCATTTTAACCTGCCATCTAGCTGCAGTTCATGGGCTTATTCATTATGTTGTAATCTCTGATGTTGCTGTGATATTTGTACAATTTAAGAGAAAAGACGAATATTTTGCATCTTCATGTTCAAATTGAAGTTATTCTTTTCTTTAGTCTTGTTTCAAAATATTTTCTCCTCATGACTGAGCAAAATTCTCAAATCAGCACCCACCACATAACCGTTAGTGAGTCAGCAGTAGCTTGAAGTTTTCAAAGCACACAGTTCACACAATCCCTGCTACACATTATCAGACCAAGGTCAGGTATCCAGTACTAATAAACAGAGGTGCGTTTCTGGAAGGACAGAGAGAAATGGATGTCCAATGCTCCTTATTGGTCAAGAATTAATCCTGAAAATGCAAATCAAAACCACACCTGTGAGGATGGCACACATTAAAAATACAGGCAACAACAAATGCTGGGAAGGATGTGGAGAAAAAGGAACTCTTCTACACTGCTGGTGGGAATGCGAACTGGTCCAACCACTATGGAAAGCTGTATGGCGATTCCTCAAACTGCTAAACATGGAGCTTCCATACGACCCAGCAATCCCACTTTTGGGAATTTACCCAAAGGACACAAAAACACTAATCCGAAAGGATACATGCACCCGTATGTTCAT